>VOQK01000992.1:0-16227 GCA_015052645.1 Benitochromis conjunctus | reverse complement strand
GACAGCATGTTGGTGCTATGGTTGACTTTGTTTTGTCTGTGCTGAAGCTGAGCTGTCCAGGAGGAACAGCGAGGATAACCAGGAGAACAATCCACTTTCCAAGAAAACAGTGATCGTCCTGAAGAAGGAGCTGGCACAGAAAACTGAAGCACTGAACAAAGCACTGAAAAGGGAAAATGAACTGAAGGTCAGTGAGTTAGAAGCATTTAAGTAATCCATTATAGGATACGGTTCTTAAAAGTGTGAATCATAATTCCCTACATCCCAATTTCTAGATTTCATTGGCCGAGCTTCAGTCAGCGCTATCTGAGCTGGAGGGTCACAGTGAAGGTCAGGCTGCTAATATTGAGTCGCTCACTGCAACTCTAAAGACCAAGGATGAGATTATCAGCGTAAGGATTCCACACAGTGTCAAAGTTGTGTCACCAAGAGAAGGAGCTTTTCTTCTGATGTTTAACTTTTGACTTTGAGCAGGTTCTCCAGCAGCGCCTCAGTCAGAGGGGCCACACGCGGCCTGATCATACCCAGGATCACACCCAGGATCACGTCATTGTCTGTGGAATGGAGAGCTCCCTGTCTGTGCTTCCTCAGAGAGAGAGTACCATGATCGGTGGAGACAGCCAGCAGGAAGTAAAGATGACCTGCTTTTAAAAATGTTAAAACAAAACATTATAATCTTGATGCTTTGTCTTTTAAGATTTTTCTCTTCTGTCCTCAGGCCTTGCCCAACCTCACAGCTTTGCAACATGAGCACGATGCTCTGAACAAAGCCCTGAGAGCTGAACAACAGCTCTATTCCAGCCTGGTAAAGACTGTGAAGGAGCAGGACAGGTAGTTATGTGCAACAGTTGCTTTAATGCAAAAAGGAGAAAATAAATTCTTTGCGCTAACAGACTTTTTGATGATTTGCAGTGCCCAGCGTCTCCATGCTCTACAGCTGGAACTGACGGCAGTGCAGCTTCTCAGGCAGCAGCTAGAAGAGAGCATCAAAACTAATGAGGAGTTAAGGGGTGACTTGGAGAGAGAGATACACAGAGCCAAACTCAGAGAAGGTGCAGTGCAAACACACTTGGTTGTAGATGAGGATGGTGACTGAATGAGAGAAAAATAAAGAAAGAAATTAGAAAGGAGGGAATGAGAAAAGAAGTGCTTGTTATCATTTATCGTGGTTTAAAAGGTAGAAAAGGTAACTCATCATTAAAGGGAACCCTAAAACCTTGGTCATCTTTATTTAATATGTTTTACTCCTCCTGCCACTTTTTGTTGTGTTCTTCTTCAGCATGCACACTCGGCCCCTCCACTTTTCATCTTTGTGTGCTTTCTGTCTTTTCTGCTCTCATCATCACCCACTTATCTGCATGTTTTTGTCTATAACATATTCGCTCTCCTTTTCATTGTCTCTCAGTAAATGTATTAATTTCACACCTGTCTGCTCTGTCTGTCCTTCATAAAAAATAAATAAAGGCCTGCCTTCTCTGTCTCTCACTTTCAACATGCTGCTTGTTTGTTTTTGTTTTGTCCCTTTGCTTCTTGATTGCATCACATTAGCACTCTTCTGTTTCTTAATCCAACCCATCCAACCATCTGTCACATGAATAAATTTAAAAGCATGGTTGTGCCATTGTAAAATTATTTAATAAAGGATATTAATGTGCAGAGTACCACATTAAAAGAGCAGCTCTCTGGAAATAGACCCTAATCCAAAAAGTCTTGCATCTATTCTCCTTTGACGTCATGCAGTTAATGTAATTCAGCACAGTTTGTCCTCCAGATTTGTTGTGGCATTAATAAACGGCCTTATAACAGATTAAAAGTGTCACTCTGCGCTGAGGTCTAAGCCAAATAACTTAGACCATCCAGTTGTCGTGTGCACTCAGGCGACCACACACGTGCTTGCTCCTTCACACACCCCTGCCTGCAGAGAGCCAGGTGTAAAAATAGGTCAGCTGTAAGTAACAGGGACGCGGCTCACATTCACACCGACTTGCAAGATAGACGTAGCAGGATAATTGTCACTGATTACATTTCCACATGCTTTGGTTATATAACCAACCATTATGATTTGTGTGCATATGCTACATGTTTACAAACTTGTGAAAAAGCACAATAATAATCATACTTTGATTGGGTATATTGTGGGGGTGCATTTTAGCTTCTCTACATATATTTTGCATATCTGACTTGGATTTATTATCAAGCCAAGCTGCACTAACTGCAAAATGTAAATACACCATTTTTGTTTTTCATATTTTTTACATTGATAATTTATAAGCTTTTTTATTGTTTTATTTTTTTAATATTTTAATTAAAGAACATTAGATTGTAGACATGAAAAATATGAAAGTGAAAGGTATAATTCAAAGGTGTATGTGCTGCTGTGTAAAACCTCAGCTTCATGGCTGGTCTGCATTTGTTTTTAAAGTTATGAAAAAGAGCTGAAGTATACACCCTCTTAATGACATGTTAGGCATACGCACATGAAGTCTTAAGTTAATGGTGCCTTATGGGAACTACTGTAAAATGAGAAAGCAACGCCCTGTCATGCATGGCTTTTTGTAACCCTCTGTGTATCGGTTCAGGAATGGACCTGATTGATCCCAAAGAGCTAGAGAGCATGAGACATCAGCTTGAAGATGCCCAGCGTTGGAATGCATCTCTGCAGGCTCGCTTAGGAGCAATTCAGAACCGTGGAGGAGGGGTTGGTGGAGCCAATGATGGAGGTAAGACTAGAAAAAGACAGATGATGTCATGTTCCAGTTTATATCCAGACACTGTTATAAGATTATTTTAATGGTTTTCAGGCGACTCTTTGAGTTTCATTGGAGATCAGACTTCCTACATGAGTATCTGTGTAGGAGAGGGACTGGATGACAGCTTGTCTCATCTGTCTGCTCAGGAGCTTAAACAGAAGGTGTTACTTGTTGTTGCTTTTTGTCTCATTCTTATATAGTGTCACATTGAAGTTAATTAATGTGCTCCATGTGTCACTGTACCAACTGTAAAGCTGGAAGTGTGTAAAAAACAATTTCTCTCCGTGTTAAGGTGCTTGAGCTGCAAGACCATGTCAGCAGGCTGCAGACCTTAAACAGTGAACTGCAGAGCCAACTTTCACAAATCGAGAAGTCAGAGCGCGACACCGACGACAAAGAAGACAAAGACCACAAAAAGCAGCTGCAAAGAGATGAGGTATATAAAATTATGGCTTCAGAGTTGTTGTTTTTGTTTTTTAGATCTTCCAAAAGAGGACATTTCTTGTCATTTATTAGTAATATTTCTTCCAGTGTATGTCCACATTTAGAAAATACTTGAGAAATCACGAATCATTGTCGAACATCCTTCCTGTTAGAGCTCCTTTCTAACCTTAGAACTTACAACCTAACCTCTGTTCTGTCTAACATGTTGCTAATTTCTCTTCCCTCTGTGGTACTAAATGTCTGAATTCTTTAACAAGTGTTTCTTGTCTGTAGTAGAGTAAGTACCCTCTTTCTCTTTCCTTCATTTTTCCTAATCAGTTCCTGTTTTATCTTTATCTCTGTGTCCCATAAAATGGTCTCTCTTCGCCATGCCCCATTAGACACATCATGCCATTCTGCTGTTGCTGTGCTGTGCTTTATGGATTCTGTTCCCACATTAAGTTTTCTTTTACCGAGCCATGTGTGTCATACTCGCCTCCCATCCCATTACTCTAGCAGCTCAAGAAGATGCTTGAGAAGCAGCCTGTGGCTCACAATAACAAGACACATTTCCCTGGTCAGGACAAAGAGAGCCAGACATGCAGTAAACTAGGACAGGTATGAAACTGATGATCATTAAACAACTGAGTACTTAAATACTATTTGAAGAGTTTGTAAAACCTTCTCTCCGAATAATCTCTCTTTTAGATGTTGTCGGAAAAGCTTTTGGATGATGTGAGCATGGACAGTGGCCTCAGCCAGAGTAGAGAGCGTGCTCACTCTAGCAGCGACATCTTGGACACTGGGGAGGAATATTCTAGGGAGATGAACACAGATTTAATGGCACTTAAATCCCTATTAGCCGGTTGTGGGTCAACATCTGTCTCGCACCTTAGGTACGTCTTTTTTTTTTAGAGTCTACTCCTTATTTTCCTCGTTACTTGGTAGTTAGAAGCCTGACCTGTAATCTGGTTGAATGTTTCTCATTACAGAGCGGAAATGCTCAGGCTCAGATCAGAAAATGATGAGCTGCGGGGTCTCCTGAAGGAACAGAAATCATCTGAGTACAAAGAAAAAGAAAGCACCGACGCCTCAGGGAACAGCAGTGAGGGACAGGCTGAGTTGAGAAAGAGTTTGGAAGCTCTGGACACAGAAGATGCAAAGGTCACCATACTGTCAAAGAAGAGGGGAGGGAAGAAGTGGAATAAGGTTTTGGACGGGGAGAGTCCCGTTACCAAGGTCAGCACTGCAGATGACGAGGAGAGTCCAAGAAGTAATCGTCAGCCACACAGCAACAGTGAAAAACAGCATTTTGCAAGACATGGGGTAAGTTTTGTACTGCAGAAGAAATAAAAAGACATCACTCTTTCCTGTATGAAGGCATTCTGGGGTTTTAATCTCTGTTTCTTGTGTTTGTTTAAATTGTAGTCTGGAGGCAGATCTCGCCTTCCTGTGCCTGTGAGACTGAGAGTGGAGTCTAACAGCAGCAGCAGGCAGCCTGGAAGCTCCTACCAGCTCAAAACTGATGGACTTCAGCACCTTGATCCGACCGATGTCTACTTGTCTGACCAGCATGAGCACACGGACTCTGACACTCACACATCACTCCAGCACAGTACTTCCCCTTCCGCCACCCTTGGATACCCTAATCGTAGCTGTAGTCCAGTGGGGTCCGACAAGGGCTCAGAAGCCAGGGCATCACTGGATCACACCCAAGATGATTCTGCATTATACACTCAGCTGGAGCTTCTCCACCAGGAGTGCCAGGAGAAAGAAGCACTGATCAACAAGCTGAGTGAGCAGCTTGCTGATTGGGAAGAGCTTCATGCACAGCTCCAGGAGAAAGACAGACTGAACTCCCAGTACCTAGAGGCTTTACAGGCAGCAGAATCCACCATCGCTTACCTGACTGCCTGCAGTCTGGACAGCCAGGGTGGATTTGGTTCACACACAGGTTCTGATTCTGTGGGTTCTGACGTGTCTCTCCATGGTAGATGCGTAGAGCTGCAGAAAGCCCTGCAGCAGAAAGAGGAGCTCAACAACCAGCTTATAGAGCTTCTGAATTTGGCAGAGAAAGTCATCAGCTCTGCAGAAAGCCAAGAAAAGAATCCTGAAATCAGCGATCTTTGTCAAAGGATCGAGGGAGCTCTGCAGCAGCTGCATAGCTCTCCAAAAGAAGAGAACACCGGAGGAGTGCTTCAAGGTACTGAGGATTCTCTGCACGAGCTGCAGCGTCATGCAGACTCTTTGCAGGAAGCACTTTGGGAGCAGAATAGGCTCAATGTAGAGCTGCAAGAAAAACTGAGGGCCACAAATGCTGCTGCACAACATGGATACACAAGTGACAGAGTAGAAGCAGAGTCACTTAAAGAAAATGAGGCAAAGGAACACCGTAGTCCTGGTACTAGTTTAAATCAAGAGGCGATTAACATCCTAAGGAACTGCTTTAGTGCAGCAGAGTCTGCTGTTGCCTCTTTAGCAGCACACTGCACAAATTCTGGCTCTATGACTGCTGGCAGATCCCAGATCAGCCCTGACTTGCAGATACATTTAGATAAACTTCAGAGAGCCCTCCAACAGCGGGAGCAACTTGGAGAACCTACCCCACCAACTTCCGAACCCAGCAACAACCTGTCTACTGCTTCAACTGGAACAAAGGTACACGAGCTTCATCGGCATCTCTGTCTCCTCTATGAGGTCTTCAGTGATTACGCTCAGCGGATATCTGAACTCCAGGCTTCCCTGCAAGAAGAGAGGGGTCACAAAATGGAGAGGGAAGCCCACAGGGCAGTGCAGGACGGCAAAGGGTTACCGCCAAGTGTTCAGGTTGAACTGGAAACGCTGCACAAGGCACTGAGGGAGAAGAAGAAGGCATGTAAAAGCCTGGAGGCGAAACTGGCCACTGCTCTTACCAGTACGTCCTCTCCTGAAATGACAAAGAAAGGTAAGCTGTTCAGCAGCTTTCTTCTACACGTGCTTGTCCACAGTAATTCAAATGATTTTGTGATACTGCAAATCCCAGTTTGGTCAGGAACAACATAAGTGGGGATAGAGACATATGTATACTCTTTGATTGATTTCTTCCTAACCAAACGTATATTGCTTCCAATGCCAGCTCCTGAGCAGGATGACAAAGGCGTGCAGGTGGATTTGCAGGACCTGGGTTACGAAACCAGTGGCAAGAGTGAGAACGATAGGGAAGAGAGCAGTAGCACAGGTAGACAGCCTTCAGACAGACTCTGCATGTCTGTCTGCTGAGTGGATACTAATCTCAAGTGTGGATAGATTCTCTTAATGTAGAATGTATGCATGAGGAGTGAACAAGGGCACGCTGTCTCTGACTCTAAGAAAAATTTTCTGCCTGGGTCTCCATAACCACACAGTCTTTTTCTGGTTTTAACTGTGGAATTTTTTTCACTCTTCCCAAATTTTGAATGGGCTGTCTCTATTCGTGCATGTTTTTTTTTTTTTTTACTTTAAGGTTTGGGAATGTCTTTTGAGCACTCATTAACCTTTTTTTCCTCGATTTCTTGTCTTATTCAAATTTGGCTGTATCACAAATGACTCCTTTCCTCAAACTGCTCAATCACTGTTTATTTTCTACAACTTGCAGTGGACTCCTCTCCATAGTCTAATGTTTCTGTGCTTCCTGTGTTGCCAGATTTAGAGGTTGGGGTAAACCCTAGTTGCAGTGGCTCCAGCCTGCCTTCCTTGTTGAAACATGAACAGGCCAATTTCTCCTCTACTGAAAATTTGGACTCAACTTCCAGCACCCCATACCCTAGTTCCCCAGCTCTCAGCTCAGCCAAGGTATTTATCTTATTATTTGCTTATCATCTTGTTCCCCTCCCCCAGCACACCACGGCAAAGTACACTAGGGAATGTCACTACTATGGTTAGCTCAGATGCAGAGCTGTTCTGTGAGCACAGGAGTTCTCCTGCTGCTCAAACCTTCTGTTTGTTGAGTGGCGACTTATCAGAATAGAGGAGCTATAATTGCATGTTTCAGGCAGTGGACTGGGTCTTAGAGGTTTACCAAGGCCTAGTGTAAGATAAATACATTATTTTGAACCATGATTCATACAGCAGTCAAGTGAATTACACTAATTATCTCTTCATCATGACACCTGTTAGTGGGTGGGATATATTAAGGAGCAAGTGAACATTTTGGAAAAATGAGTTTGACAAGGACCAAATTGTGATGACTATATGACTGAGTCAACGCATCTCTAAAAGTGCAGCTCTTGTGGAGGGTTCCCAGTCTGCAGTGGTCATTATCAATATCTATCAAAAGAGGAAGGAAAGGAAAAGTGGTGAACCAGCGACAGTGTCATGGACAGCCAAGGCTCTTTCATTCACATGGGAAACCGAGCCTGGCCCCTGTGGTCCAGCAGCAAACAAGCTACCGTAGCTGAAGTCTCTGACTGCTGTCCATCACTGATCACAATGGACTTGTGAGCATCAGAACTGGGGGCAGTGTGAAGCTTTGGATAATGTTCTGCTGGGAAAACTTTCACTTTTAAAAATCTGAACCTTCTTCCATCTGTGTTATTTTTAGGTGAGTCTGAAAGGTCTGCAGGTCTATAGCGAGTACGGTGTTTCTGAGGACCCCCTGCAGCTTCAGGGACAAGTCAGAGAGCTCAAGGTCCAGCTGGAAAACCAGACCAAACTCATTCTCCAAATGCAGAGCCTTCTGCATAGGAACTCCCTCTCCAGTGACTTGGTCAACAACTCCTCGGACCCATCTGTGATCAGGGATCAAGAGGGCGCACAGAAAGAGGACTGCAGCCAAAGAAGTGGACAACTAAGGGGGAAGAAGGCAATGAAGGATAAAAGCAGCCGGGTAGATATGGAGCTGGAAGGAGAGAAGACGCTGAACAGAAGCATTAGTGAACAACTACAGCCCACCCGCAGCCGCTCCACATCACCTGCTAGGTTAACCATGTTTTAAGTGTTTTATTAGTACTTTACCTTCTTTACTCTAAGGAAAAGCTACATGATCTTTTTTGTTTGTTTGTTTGTTTGTTTGTTTAATTGCCCCTAATTGGGTCTTCTCCACAGGTTGGACTCCCTTGTGAAGTCACAGGCCCGAGAGCTCTCGCAGCTGAGGCAGCAAATCAAGGAGAGCCGCAGGCTGGGAGCCCTTCACCGGCGGCAGCTGGAAGAGCTGAACCAGGCCTTCAGAGAGCTGCTGCAGGCTGAAAAAGTTGACTACTACATGGGAGAGGTGGTGAAAGAGCAGCTGGGCAAGAGCCTGAGCATTCTGGACAGGCTGGAGGGACGGCTGGACAAAGGTAGCTGCTGCCGTCATCGTAACTGTAGTAGTTGCTTTGCATAAATTATTATATAGATGCATACATGTATTGGTGGTTATGCCACAGTACTTACTAGTGTGCTTGGGGGATGTGTGTTAGTGCCCTTGTAGTATAATAGTTGGAGGAGACAAGTGTGTGAAGATAAAGGTGGAGAAGGTTCAGTTACAGCAAAGCCATTTTAGAGCATGAAGGGCATTATTTTAATGAAATAAATGGCTTGATATAGTGATCGATAAACTTCATAATAAATAATATAATAAAACTTATGGGTGGGTACAAACTTGACTTGATGCTCTAACAAAGGGAAAACGGACGCCACCAGAAGAGAAACGAAGACAGAAGAGCAGCCATTCGTAACTGATGTGTACAGACAGGTCCATGACAGCGTCTTTTTCTGTCTTGTAGGAGAGACTCATCTGGATAATGAGGATGTGGCAGCTCTTGAATTGTCTCGCAGGTACAAATACGTTATTTCTTTATTTTTAGTGTATGCAACAGTGGGCTAAACATTTATCACTGTTATATTATGAGAAACCAGCTTTTTAAAAATTAACTGGTATTTACTTTTCTGGCCTGCTAGTGACTTAGACTGTAGTCCCTTTGTTAAGGTCACATGTGCGACTGTATTTTTGGGTCATTAGCTGAGCTCTTAGAGATGTTTGTCTCAATATGACCCTTTAAAAACTGCCCCCAGCTCTTTGCATTATTGTCCTGCTGTTGACCTATTTTGTTTCTGTGTCAGCCAGAATGGTAAAGGCTCTGCTGCCCCTCACTGGGTCAATATTGTCACTCGGTATTCCCCATGCTTTCAGTTTTACATCATAACCATCTTAAACTTTGAATTTTTTACATTTTTAATGGCAGGAAATGCATTAAGTGAAAATCCCAGGAGCAGTTAATACTACAATAATAACTGTAGACTTGCAAAATTGTAATTTGTTTGTTTTGGACACAATCATGTTATACTTCCATGATGATATGAATAGGTAATGCATTTTTTAATCACACTCTTGTATCAAAATATAAATTAAAGTTGGTCACAGCCATGTGCATTAATCCATATTACTGCTGATGTGGGCAGTTTTGGGGAGCTTCAGCAGGCATCACAGTCACTGCTGTCGTATGAGGAGTGCATGAGAGGTCCTCCTGGAAGCTTGTGTAGAATCCAGCAGGAGATAGATTATCTGCGTCTGGAGCTAGAGGGTGAGAGAGAGCTGCTGCAGCAGCACGTCGCCCTGCTCGTCCAGCAAAACCTCACCCTGGCTGAATGCACCAGGGAGCAGCTGGACCTGTGAGTGGGTTTGATCCAGACAGCATGATGTTTGCAGTGAGCGCCTGTGTCAGATTTCCCAGCTATGTGTTGTTTGAAGCCCGCTGGTTAGGAACATATTTTTCTTTACTTTTTGGGGTTGCTGTTCCTTTTTGTCTCCCAGCAGTCATCCCAAGGCCTCCCGACGGTTGTTAACACGCATCATTCCTTCTCCTTCCAGGTTGGCTAAAGAGCTGCAGGAGAAGAACCGTCTCATCCAGAGCCTGCAGAGCCAGATTAGACGCCAGAGTCTCAGCAGCCACCACAGCTCTCACTCTGATCTGTCCCACTCAGACAGGACCTCTTCCTCCTGCCACAGCAGTTCAACCACACAAGGTGGCAATCGAACTCACAGTAAGCATTTCTGGATCCAATGCTTTAAGTCTTTCTTTTTTTTTTTTGTGAATGGGTGTGCAAGCCAAGCCTAGTAAGATGATGTCAGACGAGTATATTTTGTGCCAGACTAGGATTAATTCACTTTGCCTCATTAAAAATGCATATTTTCTTCACTTCTTACCCACTGCAATGTCACTGAGATCAAACGACTCCTCTTCTGCGTGCACTGGCAGTCTAGTGCCTGCCTGTAATACCACTTATTGTCCACTCAGATCCTTTCTGTTGCAGTGAGGCATTCTGCAGGACAAAGCTTGCCAGTCAAGGCCAGAGGAGGTGTCCAGTTTCCATCCACTGCCACTTAAAGTTGCATTATTCAGTGGCACATATCTGTTTCAATCTTCAGATATTTTGTGACCATGAGGGCTATTGCAGAAACAAGTGGCGTCCTTTAGAAGCACCTGGAGACAAAGAATACTAATATGCAGTTTGGTTTTTAAGTTTTGGATTACTCATGTGTTGTTGTCTTCCTGTGCACGTTCAGGTGAGCAACTACACTCCGATTGGACGGGTGCAACTGTCTCACCTGTAGGAGGAGCTCAGGACGAAGGTGTCTCCGGTCACAGAGATGTTGGCGGCAGACTGCAGGGCCTACAGAGGGAGAACGGGCGGCTGCAGGAGCAGCTGAGGAGCAGCGAGGAGCTTAACGCCACCCTGCGCAGCGAACTGGACCTGCACCGCTCTATCATGGCCCAGACCACCTCCCATCATCATGAGCAGGAACAAGGGCCCGACCAGGAGGGCTCAGGGCCTCAAACAGAGGCACATAAACAAGACAGAGACACGAGCACACAAAAGAATACTGGAGAACAGCCTCGTATGATGAATTCAGGTAAATATGAGGCTTTGGTAGGCTAATTAGCATGTCAATATAATGACTACATGATATAGGGAAATATTGTTAATTATATGAGCTGTGTGAGTTTGTTGCTAACGTAAAGGAGGGAAAAAAAGTGGAATATCCCTTTAAATGTGCTTTATCTTTGTGTGTCTGTTAGACCTGCTGGCAGAGCATCTACAGGAGATCAGAGCTTTGCGACAACGTCTGGAGGAAAGCATTCGCACCAACGACCGTCTCAGGGAGCAGCTGGAGAGGAGACTATCTGAAGTGGAAAAAGACCCAGGTACACACCAAAAACCTGTTTGTCTTTGAGTTTTTAGGGTCTTTTTTCCCCCCCACATGTCCAACATAATTATATTGTCTTTATGTATGTGTATATGCCAGCAGCCACCAACATCTTCATCCACGGCAACGAGGAGCAAGGTCAGCTGGCTCAGGAGGTGCGATTCCTCTGGGGACAAAACCAAACTCTGAAGGAACAGCTCAGCATGGCGTCCAGAGGTAACGCTTATTTTATGTTTAATTAACAGTTACATGTTTTTCGATAATAAAATAGAAGAGGAGAGAAAAAGATGCTAATTTCTTGTTTTGTCCTTGTTGACGCTGATCTATAATACCCTAAATATTTTCTTTTATCTCCAGGAATTACGTGCTTAACACAGTTTACAAACCTTATTTCCTCCAGACAAGCAGAAGGAGAACGAGAAGCTCCGGGAGACCCTGGCCAGGCGGACAGCCAGACTGGAGCAGAGCAGGAAGGAGTGTGAAGCTCTGAGGCAGGAAAACAGCCAACTGCAGGAGCGACTGGAGCACAGCAGCCGGGAAAACTCCCAGCTGCAGGATTCACTGCATCACAGCAGAGAGGAGCTGCACAGGTACACAGACACACAACATCAGTCCTGATGGGGAGCACGCATTTCTACACTACACACTTAATGTCATTAAAGCACTCGTCGGTGTAACCTGACACTGCACACAGGTAGTAATGGCCATAAAGAATCATTACTGTTCCCATTATTCCTTACTGTTAATACGTCTATGAAATCTGAGCTCATCATTTGAAGGCTCATCCGTGAACACGGACATGCACATGATGCTACAATGATGGTATGTGACCTCTTGCCACAGGTCCTGCTGACATGAGGCTGACACTCGAAACCAGGAGTGTAAATTACTGTCAGATCACATCTCCTCTCCCTTTCATTCACCCGAGTGTGTCACTTTGTCTAATATAAACACATTAGGTTTGTTGTTGTTGGTGGTTTTTTACATATATATATAATGTTTTTTAATATATCACATTTTAAATGCAAGGCATCATTTTAGGCTGAATGTTTTGATAAGTGTTAAAAATCCCCAAAAAATGTCAGACTTTTAATATGACAGTAGCGAGTCCTGCACAAGCACTACACAGACTTTAAGAATAAACGGTCGTTTTTCCTGACGGTGTCGGGTGCTCTTCCAATCACTGTCTGCAGGTTGCAAAGCGAGGTGAAGCTCCAAAGGCAGCAGCTGTCCGACTCCCAGCATCTCCTCCAGACGCTGCGGGTGGAGCTGCAAGTTTATGAAAAGATAAAGAGCGAGTCTAACAAACACAACGGTACTGCACGATTTCCGTTTTTGTTTTTCAGCAGCTCTTCTGAAATGTTTGTGCTGTAGTCAGATTTTCAAGCAGCATGAATGTTTGAGGACAAACTTTTTACCTTTTTCTTGTATAGAAACATTTTTAGATCATGTTGGGACTGGAGTACTGACAAGATGATAGATTCTAATAAGAATATCTAATGATATTGTCTAATAACTGGTGTATTGTTTTTTTTGGATGCAACATGGCCACATGGGGGCAGTAAAAAGGTGGACAAGGCGATCGCCTTGAAAAGAAAATCCTCCAAACTTGTATTCAGTTTCGTTTTTAGCATTTATGGGTGGATTTGCTGAATCTTTTGATTGCACCTTATACAGTGTCAAAGCTGGTGGACAAACTAAGTAATGGTGACACCATCAAGCTTCAAATAAACTCAAATCCTGTTTGGAATTGCTGCACTACAGTTTCTCACCACTTATAAACTGACATATAAAACATTTATATACATAAAGTTCCTGTTGGCTGAAATGATCAAATTTAAGGCCTTTACACACCAGACGTGTCAAATTTGTGGAAATACTTTGTGTTTTAAAAACCTTTTTCAAAGTCACCCATTCTTAATGCACCCGTCCACACCGGCCATGTCATTTTGCAGCATTTATTATTCTATTTGCTTTTATTTATTCATTTTATTCTTTTGTTCTTATTTTTTACAATATCTGACCACAAGTTTGTAGAAATGTCCCTGTGGGCTTGCACTAGTTCTCAGCCTCCGTCTCACTAACAGGAGGATATTTCTCTCTCGTTCGGCTGGCAGAGTCCAGCGAGGTGCCCCGGGAGTCGTCCCCTCTCACTTCCTCCGGCTCTGTGGACTTGGGCGAGCTGCTGTCAGAAATCAAACACCTGAGGCTTCAGCTGGAGAGGAGCATCCAGACCAACACGGCTCTGCGGCAGAGACTGGAGGAGCAGCTGCTCAGAGGACCTGGTCGCTCTGAAACCATCAACATCAACTACCTGCTGTCCTCACCAGGTAAATGGAAAGCACGTTCTTGCATGCCAATGAGCTTTGACAGATTCGGAAGGCCACGTAGGCACTGCCAGGTCACGGCAGGTCAGGTGTTTCATTTATTTATTTATTTTTATCACTCTTAGATGAAGGGGGCAGGTCTCCAGGCCGGGAAGGCTGCGACACTCTCCGTCACTCGTTTCAGTCTCACAGAGAACACACCAGCGTCCACCACGGTAAGAAAAGCTCTTCAAAGCTGGTCCTGAAGCCAGATCACATATTTCTTTGAAAGCAAATACAGACTCACCTGGATCTGCTGTGCTGGATCTTTTCAGATGTGAGATATCACTCTCTCTCAGAGGTGGACGGCGGCTCGGTCAGCAGCAGCTCTGGGGACAGCGTTTCTGGTGCTCCCTCTCGGCTGGTGCCGGGTCACCGGATGTGGGCCAGCCGCAACGGGCGCCACGTTTTGGGCTTGATTGAAGACTACAACGCGCTCCGCAAGCAGATCTCAGAGGGCCGGAAGCTGTCACGCAATATGGACACGCAACTGCAGGAGTGCCTGCACACGCTTCAACAGCAGGGCTGTGACAACAAGGTGCGGAGCTCATCGTGAGGTTTAAATAGACCAAACTTTCCAGAAAATGGAAACGTGACGTTAGCTTGTCCATATCTTTGTAGGTGATTGAACAGCAGCATCTGAAGAGTTTATCCTGCAGCATTAACACCATCCACCAGGTGCTGGAGGAGGCTGGCCGACTGCTCAAACTGGTGTGGAGAGTATCTTTGCCAGCCGGCAACACAGCAAGAGACGGCTGCAACAACCAGCAGGTAAACACACGCACAGCACACATTGTGTATCCGCCCTCTCCAGTTAAACATCTGCAGACCAAATCCTTTCTTTCCTGCTATCCTCCAAATCAGGATGAGCTGCTGAGAAATGAGATAGCCCGACTGAAGAGCCGGCTGTCGCAGCAGGAGAGGATGCTGAGTGGAGCCATCAAGCGTCTCCGCACCACCAACCAGCTCAAAGAGGGGATGGAGAGAGTCATCATCGATCAGTGTAGGTTCATCTGCTTCAACTTTTAAACTGCACAGAAGATGAAATGTGTGCATGAAGCGGTTTTGCAGCTAGTTGAGGTTATTTATCAAGTCAGTCTCTCTGCTCCTGTTTTGTAGTTAATTGAATATTTATTTCGTGTAAGTAAATATCAAATCTTGATATTGGTATAATTGTACAACACTGTGGAAATGAATTGTTTTATTTTTGTCATTTGTAGTGTCGCTGACCCATGGAGTGTTGAAGAAAGCCAGGGGAAATTTAGAGGTAAGCCTACAGTGATGAGTGTATGACCCAGTTATAATATGTCAGACTGTTGTCATGCTGTTACCCACAGTGGTATTTTCTCCATTAGTGAATCACTCCTCTTTTCCCCCTTTTTTTTCCTCTCTGTGAAATATTGGTAGATAAATTACTGTACCAAGTCTGGCCTGAAAGGCCTGTCTGGTGGACCAGACGAAGGTTAGTGTGGATGCGTTGCTCTGGTTGTTTCTCCTGCATGAAGCAAATACCAGAATTTAAATGTGTAATGAGATGCACAGTTGCTGGGAGGATCATGCCTACATCTGTGTCCTCCTAACACTGTATGAACTGCGTTAGGCTTTAGCCAGATATTTGGGGATTTATCAGTTGTGGCACCTTTTTGATTTACGCTCACAGGAGTGTGTTTTACGTGACTTTACAGCCAGCATACTTTTAGCTTTGCAGCTACTCATTTTATAAGATGTCAGATGCATGTGTCTGAAGATGTGATTGGAAAACTTACTTGAAATATTTTTTGTGTCTTAAGCTTTTTTTTGTTTGTTTGTTTATCTATCCTGCATGTTTGTGGCCAAAGGTATAAAGTGACCATTGAAGCTGGCCAGTTGATTTACTTTACGCCCTCTGCTTTTCTTTTCAGGAAGTCCCAGTGACTGGCCAGTAGTAGACACTACAAACCCTCAGCCCGAGCAGATGAACGCCCCATTTTCCAGACGGACTGCAGAGAGGCCCTCTGAATCCTTGGAGGATCCCAACAGTGACAACTCTTTGCAGTGCAGCTACTAAAGGTGCCAGCAAAGCACCGCCACAGCAGCTCCCCAGTCTGCATCCTGCCTTTCCGTCCTGCTGTAAAACTGTCACCTTAACCTTAGAAAGCTAAGCTTTTCCTACCTTATTGCACATGCCCTGCCTTTACTTTGATTTCTATAAAAGGTACTGAAGTTGTAAAAGTTTTCTTTAAAAGCAAGAGTATGCCTCTGTAAATAGTAATCTGTGCGATTCAGATATTTTCCTTTTATTCGTTTTATATGATGCATATGACAACATGACTGTATTTTATTACTGACTACCAGTTTTTACTTGTTGTCACCTGTCAGTTTATGTACAGGATCGTTTAGATCAACTGTTCAAGAAATTATGTGCAAATGCAGTAAAATAAACTGAATGCTGAAGTCTGCAGCAGTTTGATTTTACAAGTGGACTCAAGAAGAAATTCTAATCAGAATTTGTGGTACAAAAGTTCCTTTATTAGCTTTTTTTTTTTTTAAAGTAGAAATAACAAAG
>VOQK01000991.1:43954-59114 GCA_015052645.1 Benitochromis conjunctus | reverse complement strand
CATACACTTTTAACCATCTGCCTATTATTTTATTATGCTGAATTAAAAGTAAACATGTTACGGATAAAGGGTCAAGCCTTGTGTCACTTTATATATTGGTGTAACATCATCATTATTTCATGTTGCGTACAGTGAAAAAAATTACCAATTACCTTTTAATACCTTTAAAAAAAAATGTATTTATTAATCCTTATATCCCAACAGCATCAGTGAATGCATGAGTTATAAAACAAAACAGCTGTTTTTATTTATTTATTTATTTAAGCCATTTTAGGGATAGTTGTGAAATTGATTTAACATCTGCTTACAAAGCACCTGTGGAATAATGTTAGCATTTGTGTTGCATATGTTAGCATTTATGTTAGCATACGCTGTGATTTCTGAAAGCAGTATATTGTATTTTATTTTTCAACAGGCGCTTGTTTTATCCATAACTGACACTCCAAAACGGTGAAGTTATGGAAGCATAACACTGAGCTAGAGAAGGCCTCTACAAGATTCAGGTAACAATTCTTAATGTATTGTAAAAAAAACAATGCTCCTATCTCTTTTAAAGACTTTCAAAGATATTAACCTACACTGATAATGCTGTACTGCAACCATTATCATATTATTTCCATTTTAATTGCTTATCCCAACGGTCTTTTCATAATAAACGATATGATGTATAGACCATCGTTCACATTTATAATTTAACAGTTTGGAGTTAACAGCATCAAATGACAGTTCACATTCAACTGTTTTAATATGCCTGCCTATAGCTTTGCAACGTGAGGACGAATGTGGATCGGTCTGTTTACTTCTGCATCGTCTCCGGGCAAAACACCACGTGAATGTTGCAAGTAACTGTCAGTAAAACAATGTTTATTTGCAGCATTTCCCACGAAAGTCATTGTTCATCATCCGCTGCTCAAAGTAAACATTTGTACACTGAAGTGAGTCTTACGGTGAAGCAGACTGTACAAAGTACGGCATGCTGGTATTGTAATCAGAGGATGTAGCTGCATCCTTGTCAACCTGTGGACATATTCCTTATGTTTGCTCAGCTTCCGCTGTATAGAGCTGCCAGTCCTGATTAGTTCTGATTGGTTTCATTTGTTCCTCTGTGTTTAGACATCAATCACAGCACTTCCTTTCCTGAGGTTCAGCAATCTCGGCTGCCTCCCAGCAGCATAGATTCTGGTTATATTTCGTGTGTGAATCTGTTTGTGCTTGTCTGTGTATATGCTTGGTCTGTAACCGTGCCGGTGGTCTGGTGTAAATCTATAGGTGATCAGAGAGAAACAAACACAAGATAAATGCCTATGAGGGGTGAAGGTGGGAGTCTGCATGTTCCTTGCGGAAAGCTGTCTAAATTTTGGCCCACTGTTCTGGCAGTATGCCTGCATATGTTTGAGCCTGCAAGATTTCAGCCAGCATGTCAGTTTTTCCATATGTTAAGCTAAATACCGGCCAGCCATATCTAAGAGGTTGCCACTGATTGATATTACAGTGACTGTCATCTGACGAGCTAAACAGGAATTGATCAAAACAATGTGTCTAGAAATTTGTTAGACCATTTCTAATATAATTATTACTATAGTGGTGATGTGGAGTTGTAAATAGAGTCTCAGATTTCTACTCTAACGTCAATACAAGGACTGAAAATTCCTCCTGCTAAAACTAGGATATCAAACTAACATATTCAAGCAGATATTTGTGCAGAACTTCAAGTTTGATTGGATTGATTGATCAAATATTTGTGCGAAACCCGTAGAAGATATCAGAGTAACTCTGTGGCTGTTTATCCTTGAACGGGCATCCTAACACTCTGACTGCCCTGATTTCTGTTATTTCAGAATGGGAAAAAATGGCAATGCCCTTCCTTGGATGGCCCACAATATGATTTATTACTTTGGTAAGAAGCAAAATAATCCTTCTTGAAGTTCTCGGCTCCCACTCAATATCTTAAAAGAAAGAGGGATGGAGTGTTAGGATGCAACTTTTGGCAAAACAAAGGGCGTGATTTTCCATGAAAGCCTGAGGAATGGTGAGGTGGGAGGCTGGCAGAAAAAGAAAAAAAAAATGGAGCGGTCGTGTGTTAAAGTGAGATCTCTGACATGCAACTGAATTCTTCAACCTGGCAAGGCTTGGAATGGCCTTGACTTTGAAGGATAGGAGGCAGTGAGGGAAGGAAGTGAAGAAAGACAGGACAAACCATGTGTGGAAAAAGGGGATGGTATTACCCTCCTTCATTTAACCACACAGGTCAACTGAGGACTTTTTTTTCCCCGCTCAGTGCTATTACAATGCCGTTCTCTGTGAAACTGCCCATGTGGTTCTGGCCCTGGCATACTCTCCAATGGATGGGAGGAAATAAAGGATGAGAGGACAGTGGAAGTATAACACTGGGTTGGCAAATTGAGCAGAATCTAAGTGGTGCCTGAGTACTCTGGCAGACAGCATGGCACCTCTAATCACATTGAATCAATCCTCTGTAGAACGCCCAAGCCAGCATCACTACCAAACTCCACCAGTCTCTCACCGGTGTTGTGCATGAGAGGGCTCGTTGAAGCTAAATTTGAAGATAGTTGTGCTCTGACCCAATGTTGAGCAGAAACATCTTGACTCAGAGTGATGCTGAAAACCTAGTTCAAACATTTGTTACTTTTAGGCCAGACAATTGTAATTCTGTATTCTAAAATCTTCCTGAAAAGCCTTCAGTAGATTCATAAAGACACAGTGAAAGGAAAGAGAAATCATATTGCTCCCATATTGGCTTTTCTTCAATCATTGCTTGTTAATTCCAGAATTTAAATTTAAATTCTTCTTCTAACATTAAAATTGCTGCACCCAGTTTGGACAGACATCCTCTCGACCTTTAAGATTAGGTTTATAACAGCGCTAGGATTCAATCAGTTGACCTTGAACCGTCCCTTGGTTCTGTTGCTGCTGTTCCCATGATACAGTAAGGACTTCTCCATTTTTCACTCTCCATGCATTTATATACCACTATTGCATGCCATTACTGCATTTTCTTCTGCCTCCCATAGTATGTGTCCACTCTTTGTCTCTTTATGTCTTTTCTCTCATCTCTTACTGCAGGCACATCTAAAGTTGTGATCATCACAGCCTCCAGAGCTCAATGGTATGGTATGGTATTAAAATCTTTTCACTTTGGTAGAATAAGCGCACTGTGTTCCATGTACAACACTGTTTTCAGTTGTTGTAGCATTCACATTTTATAGCTGAGTTTTTTATTTTGGTTAGTAACACATTTTTTGAATAGCAGACCTACTTTTATGGTTTCCTTTTATTGTGTGAATCCTATTTCATTTAGCCAAAAATCAAGGTGTTTGGATTGTAAACCTTTCAGTTATAAACAAACCCTGGTAAGTGTGTCTCACACATGACATCTCCCTGTAAGAATGTATCTCATGCGCTATTACTCTATTAGTCCAGCTGATAGCAATCAGAAGACTATCTTAAGTTAAAAAAAAATTCTTGTCAGAGTAGCTGTAACTTTGTAAAACAACATCTTTGTTGGCGTGTCAACTCATTTGAAATTAGCGAAACATTGTTTTATGTGTGAATGCCATCCCTTGTTAGACACGCCACTGACCTGAGATAATGACTAAAGAAAGGCACCAATAGTCATGTGCATTGTTGCACAGATTGCGAAAGAAAAGAGCACATTTGGCTTAAGGCCAGCCCCAATTAATGACAGCAGGTCTGCTGTGAAGTTACAAGAAAATAGTCATTTGGAAGCAAAGTAATGGATGCCATGATGGTAAGCTTGTGTGTCAGAGAAATTGTGCCACTGGGCCTGTGTCACAACGCTTAAGTCTGTCTAACATGCATTCATGTGTATATTAGCTACACGCAAGCCAGAGACATCATGCGAATTCAGTGTACTGTGTCCTGACACTGACACGAGATACATACAGTATTCTGCATGTTTTTGTTTTAGTGCTTGCCCTTCTCTGTTGTCACCCTCTGAACCAACAGTGATGCAATGTTGCATTTTGGGATTACAATGGGATTTTTACTGTGTGTTCACTTAAGCAAACTAGGTATGCTATACACAAGGAAGGTACTCTACACAGCTTTTCACATCAGAAAAGTATGCAAATAATTTGTGTGATGGGAGAGTGTTGAATAGTGCTATGATTAGTGGGCCAAGTCCATAGAGACGTGCTGCTTGTCAAGCAAAATTGGAAGCACAAGTTGGAAGTACAATTACTTTAATTACTTTGACAAAGTAGATTTTTTGTGTGTGTACTAGGCACATAAGACTTAAACACAGGCCTTAATAAATCTTAATCTGAATCATTTTATGCTGAGGCTGAATTTGTGTCCATATTTAAATAAAGTTTGTTTTCCCATGAATGTTTATATGACCTCTTACCAAATCTAAGCATCTAACCTGTGCACAGATTTGGTAAGATAATTAACTGTAGCCACTGAATTTCAAGCCTACAGCAAACCTAACAAACATTTGCTCACTAGTTCTGAATGCGCAAGGCCTCAGTCACACAGGCCTAGTGACCTATCGGCAACCAACTGACAGCCAGGAAAATGTCTATTCCCTGACCACTTGTGAGAGGTTGCTGAAGGTTGCTGGCAGCCACTATGAAATCAACTGCTAAAGCCCCATTCACACAGGCCTAGTGACCCATATTAATCATTAGTTGCTAGGGGAAAGCATCTATCCTGTGAGAAGTTGGTGAGTGCTAGAAGTCATTAGCATGAAATTGGTCGCAAAGAGGTGTTTTGGTCACAAATAAAGCAATCATAAGGTTTTTGATGTAGCACCTCTTTGCAACTGATTCCACCATTCTTTATAAGGTGACAGCAACCTCCAGCAACCACACACAAACAGTCAGGGAATGCACATTTTCCCCAAGCAAACGAGGTTCCCAATCATTCTCTAAGGTACATCCGTAGCAGAGACACTGTAGCACTGTAGCTCAGTTAATGTTAGATGTATTTGAATCTGGACTTTATACACTCTAGATTGTGCTATGTAGGAGTAAATAGGTAATCTACGTTGTAATGCAACCAATTTTTCCTGTTACCCATTTGAGTGGATAAGAGAAAATTAGCCTTAGAGGTTTTAGAAACAAGCTTACTGATTGTTGTAACTCACTGTGCACAGGAATGTGCACTGGGCACATTGTATGTACAAGTTGTATGATTTGTGGGATTGCCTTACACTGTACGGAAAAAAAAGTTTTTTTTTATTAGCTTCATTTTACTGTTTTCTTGTCTTAATGACACAAATAGTTGTTTATATTATTTTTGTATTCCATAAAAAAACTTATCAAGATTTTAATCACTATATTAAAATCTGTGGCAAGCTGTCAGAGTGGTTTTCATATATTCATAATTTTTTATTTTTTTTTACTGCGCAGTTGTGGCTCAGGAGGTTGACTACTAAGGTCTGTCGATCGATCCCCAGTTCCTCCAGTCCACTTGCTAAAGTGTCCTTGGGCATGATACTGAATCCCAAGTTTCCCCCAAAGCATCCATCGGAGTTTGAAAGTGTGAGTGTTGGGTTAAAAAAAAGGCTTGGGCATAGAAAGGTGGGTGTATGAATGTGTGTGTGAATGAGGCTTGTGGTAAAAAAAAGTGCTTAGACTTCTTAAAGCGTGATATAGCAGTCTATTGGTCACAGGTGTATGCAGCAAGAGATACAAATACCTTTTACACTGAAGTTGTTCTTAATTTAATGCAATTTAATTTACTGTGGACACCAGTAGTGCTTGGTTTTGACCATCACAACAAAAAAAAAATCAGATTATAAAATTTTTAGTCACTAAACAAATCATTTGTGATATTTTTCCAATGAAAAGTCGAACGCTGAAATTGTCTTCCAACTGAAACCACCTTTAATCATTGTGGGTTTCCTATCCCTGTTCATCTTCAATACTAAGACATTTGGACAAGAGAAAACAAGTATGATACAACACAATGAACTCATGTGCACAGAAAAGGTAATCCTCAAATTTCAATTAACAACTGAGTATAATTAACATGCCAAGAATACATCTCGATGTAGCACAACTCCCAAAATTCACAGCAAATTTTGGATCCTCACTTCTGACCTGACTATTCGTATTTCAGAAGCGCTCCTTTCTAACTGCTTACCTGAACAGGCATCTAATCATCCATAGAGCCATAGAATGCAAAGCAAAAAATATCTCCTAATTGGGCACAGTTGCTTCATTTTTCATGTTTGTTTGTGCCTTGCAATTAGGAGCATTTCAGCTGCCAGTTGGACTGTATACTGTGTTTTTGAGGATGAGTACATGCTTCATAATTTGAATCACAGTGTATTGCAATCATCCATATATTAGAATGGATCAAACACCCTCTCCTCCCTAGAAGTTCAGATATGCAAGAATAATTCATTTATGCATTCATCCGAATGAAATGAAAACTCAAAATACCCATGATAAGCAGCTAACTCTCACACGCGTAGATGGGAAAGTTGTATGATTATTCTTTTCACAGAAATATTCGTAGCACTAAAGGAGGTTGGAGGCAGAAATATGCGTGTTGATAAATTCCTGTGATGCGATTCAAAAACAGCTGGCTGCTCAGGGTAATTTTCTGGTTTGTTGTCTTCTCAATACTTTCCGCACTCTCTCACATGCGGTGAACACGCGCACACTCACTCTTACACACACATAGATATGATGCAGTAGAGAGGCGAACAAGACATGAGAGGCAAGCTGAAGTTCTCTAGAGTCCATACATAGATTCCTTTAGAGGTTTAGCTTACAGCGATCTGGAAGCAATGTCCAGCAAAATGTTCTAATCCAGGCAAATTGATCTAATCTCAGTGTTTTCTCTTTAGAGGAAAG
The DNA here is from genome assembly GCA_015052645.1 of Benitochromis conjunctus. Taxonomy (NCBI): domain Eukaryota; kingdom Metazoa; phylum Chordata; class Actinopteri; order Cichliformes; family Cichlidae; genus Benitochromis; species Benitochromis conjunctus. The sequence goes on along the minus strand of VOQK01000991.1, from coordinate 52,266 downwards.
GATGAGTCTGAGACACTTAGTCAGAGAAGCGGTGTAAGCTAAAGACAGTCAGGCCACACCTCAGGCCAGGCCAGAAACCAGACACTAAATCACAAAGACTTGCTCAAACTCGTATTTAGCCGCTGAGTGTGCTTGTTAGCAAAAGCATGCGAATCCTTCCCTAGAATCATTTCAAAATGTCTTAAACAAGACAGGAAGAGCATCAGACATGTTTTACATGAAAGAGTTGCTGTGATGACTGATGAAGGTTTTCCCATTCAGTGCTCTGGTTAAATGTGCTACAAATACATTGTGCTGTTTCGTGTGTGTCATAAAGCAAAGCAGCATAATGACACAGAGTCCATTACACACGGTATTTAGAGATTAGACTAACACTGCGGTTTTGTGGTTTGAGTTGTGCTGATGGTAACCATGTGTTTCCAGAGGATATACATAGTTTGACTGTGCTGACAAATAATACACTAATGCTTGCCAGCATACCTGTTCCATGATGAAGTGCCATGTGGGTTTTACGGGAACAGGCTCGGTTATGATCAGCGAAGCTAAGAGCCGTTGCCTATACTTTACTGTAATATTCAATAATTCTTAAATGCTTTCATGTGTCAGAACTTTGGCAGATCATTTATTTCATCAAAACACAAATCTGGCAACCAAATTGGTTCAAATTTTGAGAAAGGAAAATCGAGTGATTAGGCTTTATTTTGAAGAGCTTAAGCTTAGAAAGACATAGCACAGGCACATTGAACTGATTCTGGTTGTACTTAATATCTTAGAAGTGTTATTGTATTCATTTGTATAGCTAGAGAAGCATGAATACGTCCAACTCACTAGCTGTGGGAAAGTGATACAATGTGATATTATTCATACATGGCTGTTTTTATCTGAGCGTGCAACTTAATTTGATGAGTAAGCAGTTTGAGCATCATCAGCAATGTATAATCATGGATGTGACAACCTCTTATTATGAGTTGAGGTGATTATTTTCAACCGAACAAACACAATCACCCTCAGTCCAAGAAGCACACCAATTATTCACTTGCTCACATCAGCAGCTCAGCATCACTTTCCCTCGAACGTTTTTACGTTTTGAGTTCTGTGGCAGAGTTTAGCTTGCTTACGCATGAACAACTGCAGTTTCTATAAAGCTTTTAATGATCCATAACTGCCCTGTAAATGTGTGTTTATTGCTGCATTCAAAGTCCCATCCAGTATGTAAAAGGTGGAGGTTTTGCACTTTTTCGGTCAATAGTGTAGCCAAAGGCAGTATTAAATCTTGTTAAAGTTGTTTGATGATAAGAAAAGTTTATCTTTGCTTCTGTGGAATACCATACATACTGCTTCACTGTTAAAGTAGTTGAAATATATTGCGGTTGAGAGGTTTGCCTCCTTGTTTGACTAATGAATAACTATATTGTACGAAATGTCTAGCTGGGTTTCCAGTGGGCTTGTAATTTGCATTTTATGCATAGTAGCACACACAAGAGTGTTGCCACAAACAAAACAACATTCCCGTGAGACCTCGAGTAAGAACTTAGCCTGGACATTCATAATGTTTCAACACAGGGTCTTAGTAATGCAGTTGGGATTAAATTTGTAGCTGTGCACCACACCCATGGGCTTGGTTTTCACCAGGCATGCCAAATTGTTACAGCTCCACAGGCAAGACTAGAAGCAGATGACAGAAACTAGGGTAGTTTAGGTCTACAATCTTGGAAAAAGGTGTTATTATTAGGATTTTCACTTTACATTTCACTTTACTGACCAGCCTCAAAGCAGGACTTGTTTTGCATCAACTGTCAAAGGGCACATTAATCCCGATGCCATTCTGTATCTCCAGCACTTTCTTCCGTGCCAGACCCCTATTCATTTTCTTTACACAGCTAAATCAACCGTAGGCCTTCAGTGTAAATGTTCAGTCTGCAATAGTGTAATTTGGTGAATAAGTGCTGAAATAATCATATTAATGTGATGTAATTAGGATTCACACGACACTGTTCAGTGTCACTCTGTGCTCCAGCTGTCTTGCTTTTTGGCTCAACAGCTTGAACTGTAGTTCAGGTATTCTTATAAGCAGCCATGAATCATTAGAGAGGAACACCTCTCTAATTTTGTAACTTTGGCAGTATTCAAGCAACAAGTGTGTGTGTGTGGGTGTGTGTGTGTGTATCTTCGCAAGAGTTAAGCACAATAGACTCGCACAATTCAACCATCTTTGTTTTTATTGATGTGAAATGTTTACTTTAACTGGATCACTGTGTCTTGCACATGTTTACGGTGTGCAAATATTCATAGACACTTTGTGCGTTTGCCTTTATATATACATACACGAACGTGTGTGTATCAAAAATAAAAAGTGCAGCAACAGCCTAGACAACAACAACAAGATGCACCAATGAAAGTGAGAGGTCTGTAGAGCCATTAGCCAATTAGCAGCTATGATGGAAGCTGTGCAATGCTGATACACACTCACGCACACAACTTCAGGGCCTGTACTCCATCATCTGTATAATTAAGGTGCTTTTCTCCTGAATATTTTAGTTAAGTGTCTCTGCAACAGTGCAGCAACAAGCCTTCTTTGGAGCTGTCGTCCCACTGAAGTACGCTGCTCTCAGAGTGAAACCATTAGAAATCACACAGAGTACACAGGCATGATTACAATTATTCATTCGATGACATTATGTTGGTTAGACCTTAAAATTGTACATTTTTACACAGAGGTTTAAAATGCAATCAACTGCACTCTGAAAGAATAATCAGTGGAAATACTGAGTTTTATTACTGATTCTTTCGAAATAGTTATTGTTTATTAAAACTAAATAATAGAGATGCAAAATTCTCATATGAAAACTTACTTTTCAAATACAGAATTTTAAAAAAAGAGTGCATTTGTTTCGGAAGTGGAGTGCACTGCCGTCCAGGTCTCATTTGGCATCGCTATAAAACCTGTCTTGAGGGAGTGGGAGGCATGTGTGTTGGGGTGTGCAGAAGTTTAATCCTAGCAGATGGAGGAGGATTGGTATCCAAGACAATACTGGCAGAAGGAACGCTATAGGGAGTGAGATGGGAGTAAGGATGCTGTCCTTCAAAGGTTGAAGAGAGCTGATTCTAATATGAACACATTGTTGTATCAGGACAGAGCCGTCTCCGCGTAGCCCACAAAACACAACCCTTTCATTCACTTGAGCTAATTATCTCAGGCAGTATTTGGCCAGGACTCTTATGTTGCAACACCATGAAATGAGTTTATTATTACAGTGAAATTAGTGATCAAGTGCTTCACATGAGGTTTTTCTTTCCTTTTTTTCCCCCTGTGGAAACAATACATTTTTCACATATAAAGCCAAAACAGCTTTTCAGTTTGAGTTGAGTTGGAGATAACATGCATATGGTCATTATTTTACGTATTTATTTGTTTTGCATATTATAAAATTATAAAGGACTGCAGAAGTAAATATAATTAGATTAGTTATGGATTCATATTCATTATATTTCAAGAACATGAATCATCGGGGCAGTTTTAAACATTTACAGCCAACTCCTTGAATGTCTCCAAAAAACAGTCGAGGCCGTGTGTGTGTGTGTGCATGTGCGTGTGTGTGTGTGTGTGTGTGTGTGAGAGAGAGAGAGCAGAGAGAAAAAAGTAAAAGAAGAGCGAGGAAACTTTCTTTCTGAGTTTCAGAAAGAAAGTTTCTGTCAGCATGTTTGGATTTTTGTGTCTCCTCGTGACAAAACCTCAATGCCATCAAGGAGACCACGTTGTTTCCTCGCTCTCTAATTACCGGCTCTTATGGTCTAGCCTTGTTTAGTTGTCCTACAGTAAATAAACCCTTATGTCAGACTGTTTAGTTTCGAGCAATTCTTTAGCTAAATATGCTGCCAGGTAGGACTGAGTTTTTGTGTACATTCTTTTAGAGGAAAAAAATATTCACATCTACGTCACTGTGTTCCTTGTTGCTAACCTATATGGTAGACATAGTGAGTAAGGCTGTTAGCTGCAGCAAATTCATGACGGATTTGCTTTCCCAAGGGAGAATCCTCAGGCATGTGGGAAGTTATGTGTTTGTCATTTTGCTGGTTAATTAGTTTGAAATGGTTGGTACGCGACAGCAACACAAGCCGCTCCCTGACAGTTTACGTCTGTATAAAACTTAATTGCATCAGCAAATTATTTTGAGGGAAACCAGTTACTTTTTTAATGAATCTAATAACAAAATGCTATTAACTAACATTTTCATAAAGCCACACATATGCATCAGTAATGTATTCATTGACAACATCTCTTTTTACATTTGTAACTTAAAACTTAAGCAAAACTGAATAAATTTGAAATCTTTTGTCATCTTTTGGCTCGGTTAAACTGCCGGAAAGATGTTTATATTGACCTGAGGTGTGTCTTATTTATTTGGTATTTAAGATTACATTTATTTTCTTAAACTTCAAGTGTTTTTGTCATGGAAACCTAACCATAGAGGGAACTCCCAGGTTTCCTTGTATGGTGAGAGTTGTGCAACTTGTGCACACCTGACATCCACTCCTTATCACCCCCTGCTGACAGCATAAACCGTGCCAATTCATTCACTCAAATAACAAGGTTAACCAGCCAGCAATTATGTTGCAACCAAATATAACTTGGTTATAAATGGAAAAAAAAAAAAGAAAACAAAATGTAGGGTACAAATTTGACCAACAATAGCCTCTTTGGCTAAGTAGTCAGGGAAAAGAGGTGAGGGGGGGATAAACCAACTAGCAGAATTGTCTTTGTCTCAATAAAGGGTAATTTAAATGTCATGTCTCATATACAGAAAGAAAGAAAGAAAGAAAGAAAGAAAGAAAGAAAGAAAGAAACAAAGAAAGAAACAAAGAAAGAAACAAAGAAAGAAACAAAGAAAGAAAGAAAGGAAACTTTTGCACATGTTTACTTTATGTGGGATTAAAAAATGCATAAGTGCTTAGGAGGGGGAAAGACAACAGTTCTTTCTGTTATTTTTCTGTTTTTTTTGGGAGGGGGGGTTGGCATCATTCTGTAATTAATCTCAAACCAGGAACATCCCCTGGACAGTCCAAAGCATTTGCTTGGAGCAATTTTACTAGATTGGGCTGGAAATTGTTTATATGTCTTAAGTAATATTTTGAATAGAGCAACATAGCGTTGCACTTCAGTATTGATCCTTTGATTTTAGGTAAAGACTATTTGTCTAACACTGATTTTGCGCTACATGAGTGCACACAGATTTAATCAATACTTGTGCCATAGCAGAAACAAGCCAGTCAAAAGTCATGCAGGAAAGCATAGGAAACCAATGATAACTGGCAGTGCATGCTGATTTCTGCAGCAGCTCCATATATTTTGAGGTTTTGTTGATGGGAAGAATTTATTGACATTGTTAACAGCGAACAATAGTCACATTTAACAACCAGTCTTTTTCCTATTTATATCAAAACAAACTCATTAAACAAGTGTGATTTATAAATTTGGCCTTGTCACCCCCACCCACTAAACTATGACAGCATGAGAGGACATGATCATGAGTGGATGTGGAAAGACGCCTTGCTCTGCTTCACTCTGTCATGGCTGGTCATTCAGACTTATCAGAGCCATCTCTCTAAGGGTAAGAGTGGGGGGATTTACCACATGAACCATAACCCAATTATTCATTGGTGCAAATCCAGGAAATAGAGGGGCAGTTGGGTTTTTGTTTAGTTGTGTAGTTAGACACACTCAACTGAACACATTCTTCATACGATAAGAGTGAAAGCTCCATGTGTGATGCTGTAATTAACGTCTTTTCCCAGTATAAAGATTTCCTTTCCTTGATCTTAGATCACAGCCGTTCACGGGAAATTGGTTGCATTCGTGAAAAACACAAAGGTTTTTGTAATCAGATGCTTCGACTCCCTTTAATCAACTTTTTATCAATTTGACACCATCGGCAAATTCAAGAAGGGGACTATGTAATCCTGTCTTTACTACATTGTTTTCAGTACATTCAAAGAAATATTGCGCCTCCATTCAATTTTTGGGAGAAAGCTGACACATGGTATTGTCGAACAAATGCTACTTTTTAAAAATATATATAATAATATTTCTCTTTAATGGGTGTATAAAAAAATATTAGTTGTGCTTTTCTAGTCTACATGAGTTTAATATTGTAAATAATCTTTCTAAGGAAATAAAAGGATGGGGGGAAAGGGTGAAAAGTTGTGGCGCTGGCAATGGTAAGACAGCCTCCGTGGTATGATGTTTGGTGTGGGGGGGATAGTGTTACATGCCAGCAGCCTGCTGGCTTCTCCTCCTGCTGTATGCTGTGCATATGGAGGAATGTGCCGTCTGAGAACCACAGGGAGGAAGCGAATACTGACAGCAAGCAATAATCACAGTCAGCTTTTCTGTTTGTTTGTTTGTTTGCATGTATGTTACTGCATTAGAAGGCCAAGTCTTGGAGGCTTCAAAGCTGTTTCTAAAAAACATCTGTTCTATGAGTTTGGAACGCTATAACAGCCTTGTCAGAACACATGATGACTTACAATTGCGGCTTTAAATCAATATTTTCCTCCGTCTCATACTGGATTGTTCCACTGGCAAGAGTTCAAAATGGACAAGCGCTCATTGAGAAGAGGGGGGAAAAAAATGCTGGAGTGGATAGATGGGAGGCACCCATTGCATTCTTCCAATTCACCACAATCAGAAACAGATTTCCAGCAATTAGTCTGAACTAACTTGCAGGTTTATTGACTAAAAACATAGTGACAGTGCCTCTCAGACAACCAAATGAAAATGATAACTACTAATTATGTTTGACTGTCAGAATGAAGATTCTTTAAATGCCAGGTTATAGTCTTAGTCACTTATATTGAGAACTTGAATTTGTTCACATTCTTTTCATTCTAATGTAAGTTTGCCATTTTTAATTCTTTAATTGTCCTCTTTTGTGGCAACAGTGACTTCGGCGTTTAAAAATGTTTGAAGTAGAGAAATGAAATCCTTTCCTAATATTCTACAAACATGCAGAATGAAAAAAATAAAAATAAAAGGAGACTCTGCAGTGAAGCTAAAGCCTGTAAACTGTGAGCCCAGAATGACCATGCTTTGGATTGATTGCTAGCTGTGGGGCCTCTTGTATTAATCTCTTTCAGTGTGTAATAAGTGAATTAGTGGGATGTAGAAGATGATGTATGAGAAAGACTGGCATGTCTAAAACCTGCTGTAAATCCACATGCCACAGTCACTTAATAATGCAGTCAGAGACCTCCTGGCATCATTCTTCACTGTATCCATTGACAACCTGAAGCTCATAAATTTCTCTGGTGGTTTTTTAAGCTGACTGCTAAGTTATTATTATTTTTTTAATATTTAGGTTAAATATACTGCAAACTAACAACTGATTTACTGAAGGGTGTTTTAACATCCTACAAGCTACATAACTTACTGAGCATGACGCATGGCGAAATTAAAACTGCTGTCCGTGATTTGCAAACTTGTGTTATATAAGCAATAATTTAATATAGTAAATTTCACTCTTCAGTTGTGAAATGTATAGGTATGTTCACATCACATTTAGCTGTGTTCAGTGGTTTGTCTTAAAGTTTAGTTTAATTCAGTGACTGCACATTATTATCATTACTTAAACTGGGTACTATATTCCTTTCCAGCCTTTCCACACTGATTATAGTAAATTAAACCTTCAATAGCGGGTAAAAAATTATTTATTTTTATTTGATTTAAGATGGATGTATCACAGGATAATAGATATTTCAACAGTAAACTAATACAATTATTTATATTCAGGAGCAGATATTTCAAATCCAAGTGAAGCGGGATTGTTTCTCTGTGTGTGCTATGTCCTTTAAATTTTCCCATACATCACAAGCCTTCAACCCCCCACCACAACAGCTGGCGTCTCAGCAAGGGCCATGACGTTACACTGCCACCCCAGCCTTTCAGTATACGTCAAGTATTGTGGTGTCAGGGGCCCCTAATGGCCTTCAAAGTAAAATGCAGACAGTAGAACAAAATACACGTACAACATATGTCCTTCAGCACAAAGATAAATAAAACTTCATCCTACTGTGGGTGAGTATTACAAGATGGAAAACAATATAAAGAAATAGGTATATTGGATCTTCAGATTTATATTTATATAGCATGAATAATATGTTAAAACTTAGCTATAAGCTTAATTATAACATAAATTTGTCAATGTTATATAACAAAACAGCCACATAATATGACAAAACAATTGTTTTTGTACCCTTATTGAATAATCCTGTGTGACTCACTGTTCTTTTGCACTTTTGCAGTGCTCTAGAGTTTT
>VOQK01000991.1:24713-42183 GCA_015052645.1 Benitochromis conjunctus | reverse complement strand
TATTTTTATAAAAAAAAAAAAAAAAAAAAAAAAAAATTTTAAAAAAAAGGGGGGGGGGGGGGGGGGGGGACTTTACACAGTATAGGGAGGTTTGGTTTTGAACTTTGTAAATTATTGGTGTACACCCTGACATCTTTAAAACTTTAACGTGTTCGGGTCAAAGTGTGTTTATGTGTGTGTGTTAAGCAGGGGCAGCAAATGCAAATGCACGCTGAGGATGAGCTCTGACCATTAGCACTCCATTAAACACAGAAAAAAATAGCATTTGAGTTTATTTTTTAATGTCCAGTTCTGTGTGGTTTATGTCACATCGTGTAAGGGATATGTTTAAAGTTATTCTGCCCAAAAGTCCGAAAGAAAAAAAAATAAAAGTGAATCTGTGAATGTGAATAGAACCTATTAACACCGATAGCCATCTAAATGGTGCTTTATGTGAATTATCAGCACACGCGGGCTCAAAGGTCTCAGTTTAGGACACCCAACAGTTTAAACCTTATTGGCGATAAAGTAATGGAATCCGTCCTTATACTGTAGATGGTGTAGTTTGCACCACAGTAATTGAATGTTCAGAGACAAACCACTCCGTGTAAACTTCCAGATTAAGGCTGGTGTTGTAGGAGAAGTTTGGAAAGTTTTGGACGTCAGTTAATAGGTCACGCCAAAGGATCTGTTTCATAATCCAAGAATTATCAAACACAAAGTTTCACTTGTCGCGCAATTAATAAATGACTTAATTAATCAGGCCAGTCACGTTTCAGTGGATTTTCTTCTCACCCTATACGTTTTTTTTTTATTTCTTTTAAACCATTAAGCCTAAAATTGATGTTTGATCTTAACGAAAAATGTTTGTGGAATGTAGACTATTCATTTAATGCTAAAAAAAAAAAAAGACAGTGTCCCCCTTTTTTTACGCACAGCATTTGGTGTCTGGGAAATATATCTCTTTAGCTGTTAACGCAAGGCAAGAGAGCATACGATTTAATTTATGGTGTTTGACACGAAGGCATTGGTCGGGAAAACGTGCAGTTCTGTGGTGAAGCAAAATAAATAGAAAAGAGTCAAAGCCACCCAGGCCTAATGCAAATCCACATATAAGCATTTGATTGAAAAGTGAGACTGGTGAAGTTTTAGTTTGGCTCACGATGGTAAAAAAAAATAAGCAAGACAACACAAAATACACGTTGACCCTAAAAAGAAATACACGGGATTCCACTGGTAGGAGTGTGTAAGTGCGTTTGGAGGAAAGGGAGAAAGTGAGAAGATACAGAAGTAGGTGGGGCGGGGGGATAGTTTAAGAGTTTAGGATAAAAATGTAATTATTACGACTGAATATCAGAGAGAAAAGACACACACACACACACACACACCAACAGATAAACTGACTAAACAGTTTGCATGTTAGTTGGAACAGGGAAAGTGTCAATACAATGAAGAAATCAGGCAATTACGCTCGCCCTCCAGAGTCATAAATCAGCCAGAGAGTGTCAGTATCGAGCTGCCTCGCCTATACAGCGCATTGTATAGAAATTCATATAGACTTGTACAACACAAATATGAAGAAGACAGAAACGTTTTGAATCACTTGAGCGCTGTTTCTCCGGTTTGGGTTAAACGTTAAACAGATGGAAACGTACGTCTGTTTTGGTCGACTTTGACAGTCCTCACGATAAAAGAGAACTCATATCGATCCTTCACCGGCATTAATTTCTGCAAGTAACACAGTAGAAAAATAAAACAATAGTAAGTTACTACAAACCTTAAAATGAGGTCCACACACACATTTTTCCGCGACGCAAAAGAAAATAAGAGGTATCATCACAGTATATATGCACTTAAAGGGCTTTCTTAGATCTTTCTTAATCTTTATTTAGATCATAAACCGTTTGCTTTAAAAATAAAGCAGATAATGAACACGCTGGTAAGCTGTACCTATTTTGAAAATATTGATACTAATAAACATAATGTGACAAATTCAAAGACACTCTTTTTTCACGTTCTTTTACGTTGAACTTTAGGTCAGTGTTTACACGACCGAAGCATAACGTCACTTTTACTAGCTTTATTTTTTATTTCACGCCAATAAGTTGAAGGTAATAAAATCTACCCTGGCGCAGAGATTATAAAACAGTCTACTTGACCGTGAGGGGCTGTTTGTACATTTAAAACTTGATGGCCATAAAAAGATCTTCTGTGAGTTCGTTGACGTCTTACTGTAGTTTATATAAGCTATCAGTAAATTAGGAAATGAATCAAGTGCTTTATAACAAGTAAAGAAGAAAAAACATCAGTAGAAAAGAAACTTCAAGTTTAAAAGGATTACGAAAAACTTATGATGTTTTCCTCGCGTCTGTACTTCGTTGAATTTTCCATCTCCGCACCGCACCTCAGCAAGCATTATTATTTAATTTTACTGTGTGGTTTTCATTAGGTCTTAATGATCCCGTAAAACTTTAGGGAAAAGTTTAAGGAAATACAGAGAAACGCCTTAGTAATATATTTCAGCGGGGAGGATTCGTTTTCACTTTGAGAAGCCTTTGAGGAGACTTTGAGGAGACTTTGAGGAGACTTTGTGCTGACATTAGTTATCCGATATCTTTTAAATTCCCCATAATTAGAAGAAAAAAAAACTAAAGTTTCGAAAGTCATTAGTTTCTATGCTGTGGTGCAGCATGTACTTTTAGGTGGTGTAATGCTGGCTCGCTGCGGGACGTCCGGAGGCCTCTGGTATTTTTAGTCGGCGTTAGGGAGGCTTGGCCCGGAGAGCCCGGCTCAGCAGTCCCGCTGGGGCTGATGTGCGTCTCAGAGCGATGGTACTTTTCAGAGGTGATGGAAATGTGCGCAGACGCAAAATACCCCTCACTCCCGTCCCCATGTATTCTAAATACCTATATTTATATGTGTATGCTGACCGAAGAGTGTCATCCTCATTTTAACGTTTCCACTTCAGAGTTAGGTGAAAAGATTCTGTATTTAGGGAGGCTACATGTGTAGAGATACAGTACGTGATCATGGTGTACAGGAGTGCTCTATGCCTTTAAGTGTGTGTAAATTATATTAGAAAGAAAGAAAGAAAGAAAGAAAGGAAGAAAGGAAGAAAGAAAGAGAAATGGGAGCAAAGGGGCTGGGCAAGCAGCAGCAACATCAGACAGAGCGACTCTGCTCTTGAATAATTCATAATGGGAGGTGAACACTTCACCCTTTAACACAGACACAAGTCGCCTTGCTTTGCCTGCACTGCGGCCTGCCAACCTTCCGATGCATGGAACCAGGCTGCAAAGCATCATCCACTCTATAAAATGGCAGATATCAATAGATAAAGACATGCCCCTCTCTTTAGTCTCTGACTGACTGACTCTTCTTTCACTCCTCTAACGTCAGCTGTGAAATGTATGGCTGAAGTGGAGGGCGATTTCATGAGATTTTGTGTTGTACAGTTATTATTTTTATCTGAGCTGTTACTCATGGTAACACTGGCATCAGAAAAATGACCCTTTCTTGCTTTCTTTGCTACAGTGTTCAACACATAATATGCCAAGTGATATAGGTCACCAGCAAGTGAAAAAAGGATGTTTTCCATTCCTCAGGGCTAGGGTTATGAGCGTGGGCGTTTGATGGTGACCTTAGTTTGCTTTATATATTGATTCACCTGTTTCTACCTCTGTGATGTTTTGCTCCCTCCCAGACAGGCTGGCTGAGTTTGCTATTAATACTCGTAGTTCCCGTTTAGAGGCACTCCCTGTTGGGGCAGGGGCTATATGCTTGGCTGACGCTAGCTTGCTAACCGACTGTGTGTGTGTGTGTGTGTGTGTGTGAGAGAGAGAGAGAGAGAGAAAGAGTGTGAGCGAGAGAGTAAAACGACTGTCAGCAAATGTTGGTGTGTGCACTTGTGTTTGCTTGAATGCGCATGTGTGAGAAAAACTGTGCCTTTTGGTCAGGTTCTGCAAAAAGTGAATGCATACAGTAGATGTGCATGTCCATGTCCAAATACATCATATGCTTGCAAATGCTCTCCTTTGGAGGATTTCGTGTGTTCGTATCATTTGACTACCTCTCAGTATATAGCTTTTTTTGTGTTTCAGAGTATCTCCGTTCTCCTTGCTTCTTGGTTGAGGATGCGTCCTTTGTGTTTGTTGTGCTTTGCATTCATTTGTGAGTGTACGTGCGTTTGTGCGCATGTGTGGGTGCTGATTTCTTCAGCCAAGTGCAGCTGGAGGGGGCTTTTTACTCCTGCGATATGAGAGCTGTCTAATTTTCTGCTCTCAAATTCCCTCACTCGGCTCAATTTGAGTGTTGGGCTCGGCTCGTTGAGAAATGTAAATTGGAAGCAATGGCCCTGGATGCTGAGCTGCTATTATCTGACATGAACAGATAGCTTCATTAGACTCTAATATGAATGTGTCCACTGCCACTCAACTGGCTCAGCGGTTTAGCATGACTGCAGCTCAGGTGAGCCTCTATTGTGTTTTGAGTCTAGAATAATAAATGTAGGTGTTTGCGTCTTCCTTTCTCTGCTTCATTTTTAAGGTTCTTTCATGCCACATTGGCTGATGTTTACCTGATGAGTCTGAAAAGAATCACTTCCTTCTCAAACTTTTTCTTTAGTACAAAACAATGACTCATTCACAGAGAAGTGAGATCACTTCTTCTTGCAAATTTAGGTCCCGGTGCTTGTCGGGAGTAGATTGTGTTTGACTTAAAAGGCTTCCCTGTGAGCCAGCGGTCCTTCATGACTTGATACATACTTGATATGTGGACATTCTTGCTTACTGAAGCCTTGCACAGGAGAATGAAGGGAGAATGCATTCTTCATATTCTCACAGTGAATAGAGCTACAGCTGCAGGGCCTCTACTGCACTGCTGCTTCACTTTGCTGTGTGTGTCCACTTGCTTTGCTAAGTGTTTGCTACTTGTTTGAGTGTTCAGAGCTGTCGACTGCTTTGCTCTCAACGGGATAAGTAAAAAGAGGCTGAGTCAGTGTTGCTGGAACTGATGAAGTGTATTGCTCTTTTTTTCTTTATGCTACATGGTTGTCTGTCCTTTACTTTTTTGCCCAATTCACATAACTGTAAGCTACATTCTCTATTGCCCAGTAACATATTGAAAGTATAATGTGTCCCAATTTAGGCCACTCTAGGTTTATGTGTTTTTTTCTCCACCATACCGTTGCTTGTCATATACATTATATTTAAGCATCGTATTTTTCCACAGTACTGTTTGAAAAACAGAACGAACAGAGATTAACTGTAAATAATTTACGTCATGAACACTACCAAACTCTTTTTGCGTATTTTATTCTAACTACATAAATCGTCGCTCGAGGTGAAAGCACTCAAAAGCTTTATTAGCTATCGTCTGAGCTTCGTGTCGCTAGACACAATCTATTGCCAAATTGCTCGTGACAGTTTGGTTGCTGAAGTGGGGCATCCTTTGAGCATAAAGCTGCCTTCACATTCCTCACTCCATGTGTCATGACCCATGCTGACAGTTGTATTCAATGACAATTATTCACTCCACAGCCAAGTGTATACACTAAGAATAGAAAATGCTTCAGCTCCTTTTAAGATACTCTGTGTCAGAGTCAATTTGGCCATCACATCTACTATTCGCAAGTGTACTTCTAATTATGGTCTGTGGAGGTAGGCAATGAAAGCGCTTTCACAAGTAATTTGTGACTTCAAAACTGCTGCACAACTGACATGGTTATTAGTTCGGTCCCTTAAATTTCATGATTTGAATCCTGTTTTTCTAAGCCAGAGCCTGCACTTGCATGATTAAACCACTGAAGCTCCTTGTCTTATTTGTCCTCAGTCATATTTCCTCTATTAGACATGGATCCCCTTCTGCTGCTTGATGTCTGTTTGAAAAGAACGAATTTCTGGCAGGAGACACACTTAAAACTGTTTTTTCCATTCATTCTGGATTGGATTTATATTTTGATTTCACTGTGGCCAATTGAATTTCGGACCACCTCTGAAACCGGTGATTGCATTTGAATTTAGATCCAATAGAGTTTTGCTTCACCTGGTTACACTCTATTTTCCATGGATATGTGTGTGGGTCGGTAGAATGGGGGTCACATGGGTCAAAAGAAAAGTCTTTAGAAAGAGAAAGAAAAAAGAAAAAAAAAAGACATCTGGTGGTTTTTGAAAAACTGACTGTACTTTATTTCAGAACCTTTTCAGGATATTTTCATTGTTTGCCCAGTGAAGTTTTGCTTTGATGCCATACAAAGCAAGGATATAAAGCCTACTTTATTCACTTACCTTCAGAACAAGGATGTGTTGGAAAAGTGAGGACATTTTGACCAGTCTTTACTTTCCCACCTTTCTTCCAAGAGTGAGTGTTAAGACTTAGCTTCAGAGTTAAATCGGTTTAGGGACGGGTAGGCTAAAGGTTGGGGCTAGGCACTAAGTTTTGATGATAGGATAAGAGTCTAGGGAATGGGTTATATCAGTGAATGTCCTCACAAGGACATCAGTACAAATGCTTGTGTGTATGTGCATATGTGTGCGTGTGTGTGTGTGGGGCAGCTGAGTAAATAGAGTCATGATCAGTGCTTGAGGTTGGTGAATCCTCCTGTGGGATTAGATAAAGGCTAATTGGGGCTAACAAGGGCTAGACACTCATATGTTTCCTTTGTTTTTCCTCTCTCTCTTCCTCACCACAGTCAACCTGTTAGACTCAAAAGCAAGCCAAGGGGAGTTAGGGTGGATTTCCTACCCATCGCATGGGGTGAGTATCTTCTATCTCTATATTTACCTACATCATGCCTGAATATGTTTGCATTTAGGAGACAGATCCAATAACATGAACTGAATGTCAGCTTCAACCATGAAATCGGCTTTTTCAGATTTTTGTGGCTCTCACTATGCCATGTTGAAACAATCATGCAATGAAGATTAACCCACTTTTTTTTGGTTCATTTTTTTTATCTAGCAGTTTAAAGTATTCAGAGCTTACCATATGATCATACTGTTTGTATATGTGTTTGTGTTTTTGATTATATTTATGTATAAATAAAGATTAAACATAAAAAAGCATACATTTTGGACTTTGGGTCCAAAAACATCTGCATAAGAATTCCAGATTTACTTCCAGCCTCCCATTAACAACTCAGGTAGTGTTTAACTGGAAATCCCATTGTCAAAAGTTGCACATTGTGATATTGCCATGTTAGTATTGTTCCTACAGTATCCTAAATAATGGTGTTAAATGGCCTTCATTGACTAGACACACTGTTCTCATGTCATACTTTTGCAACCTTTTTTCCAGAAATCATTTATAACATTGGTTAACCTCGCAAAGGGGTGTATATTAACCCAAATCATGTTTTTTGTTTCCTTAACCTCAAGTAGTTTTGGTGATTAAACCAAACAAATTACGCCCCAGTCATGCAGGCCTAAAGACTGGTCAATGACCCCATGATAACTAGCGGTCACTTGGAAAAAACATGTATTTCCTGACTGACTGGCAAATGGTTGTGAGATGTTGCTTTTTGTTGTTATGTGAAATTGGTCATGAACAGTGATGACATGAAAAGGTTCTTGTGATTGCTTTGATCGTTACCAGATTAGCGGGGATGCCAGTAGTTTCTCTGGAAGATGATGAGCTGTCTGCAAAAATGCACCAATTGCTTGCTGAGAGGTTGTGAAATTGTGAACAATGCAACGTAATCGGAAATGGAGATGGCGTCCTCTGTTTCCAGTTTGTGTTGCACTTATTTTATGTTTCACTATCACTCTGTGGTTACTTAGTGAGCGACAAGTTTCAAGTTTTGTTGCAAACGATGGGTAACTGTGTCAGTCTGCTAGTAACTAAAGCAATCACAACGAAGGTTTTAGAGCACCTTTTTAGACCGATTTCAACTAGCAACTGCTCAGTCAGCAACTGCTTGCCATCCAGTCTGGGAGTATGTATTTATCCCTAGTGAGATAAATACTTGGAGGGTGACAAAGGTAAAATTAACAGAATGTGACTGAAAACAGAAGCAAAAACATTAACTTGATCTACAAATATTAACTCAACTTTCATAAACAAGTCTAATAATAGTCCTGTGTTTAATCTATTCATCTACCACAATGTCAACTCTATGTATTTTCTTCTATTGATAATACTTCTTCCACCACAGGGCTAATGGTGCTAGTGTTTTATGGCCTTATTCTCAGAGTAGAAAAGCTAGGACATCACAGCAATGTGATAGGTCACTTCAATCAGTTGCCATGGACCAACACTAATTTATAGTCATATAAGCAGCATCCACATGGCAATATCAAATAAACCTTTGATTTGCTAATCCATGATATGCAACACTTCATTTTGTCAGTCTTCCATTATATTACAGAAACCACTGTAACCTTTTGTCAAGCATTTTTCCAAGTTTGTTTTATCCATTAATGCACCTGAAATTAACAGGACCACAAAGAGGAATTGCATTATTATTGTTTTTAGTATAGTATTATTTACTTGGATGTTAAAAAAAAAAAAAGCTCATATATCAGTCTCTGCTTCTAAAATCCTCCAATGGGCTCTCGTTCAGTGTTTATTTCTCCAACTGGTTAGACGTCTGTGCCTCTGAGCAAGCCCACTGTCTCTCACACACACACTCATTCACACACGCACACACACACTTCCCTCTTTCTCCTTTATTAAGTGTTAGAATTACTCCTTGGCAGTGGCTTAAGGTAATCCAGTCATTTGTTCCATTGAGCTGCCAAACCTTGTTTCTCTCGGCCATATACAGAGCTGGCACCAACAGAGCACTCGGTTTTTTCACGAGGTTCAACCACAATGAAAAAATTACCCAAAGGAAAAACTTCAGGTCCTTAAAATGTATTTAGTCACAAGACAATTGCAACCTACACAACAACTCCATGATCAGCTGACAGGCCAGATTGATGTTGTGTTGATAGAAATTATTCACATGTGAGCAGCTAGGGAAATACACATTGATATGGCTATTTGATCCAGCACTGGACACCAGCATTTTTGACAGAGGTTAGGCAGTTTGTGCAACCATGTCTGTTTTACTTCAAGCTTTTAGCTTTGGCCAAGTTCAGATGAAGAGCATGTGGTTATATAATTCATAAAAATGCTGCAGGAACGTGAGTCAATGTCATTGTTAAATGAGAATAACTCCAGAGAGATAGAGAAGGGAAATGGGGGGGAGGATCAAAAAGAAGGAGACTGATAGAGGCAAAAGGGATGAAGAGAGAGGGATGGGGAGACGGAAGCAGGGAGAGGAAAGGACAGGAAGGAATGAGAGAGAGGGAGAGTCACACACAGAGAGATATTGCTGATGATCAAGTCCTCAAGGTGAATCATCTGTAATTACTCACGTCATCCGCTGACTGCGCTCCGATAAGCAGAGTGCCCTGAGAGACTCCTGCTCACAAATGATTTCTCATAATGTGGCAGTGGCACTGAGCCCTCACTCCCACCCTTTCTCACGCACACACACATACACAGACAAACACTCATTCACATTGATGGAGAGGCCGTGGCTATTGGCCTACCGAGACACAACGTGCTCCGGTCAGAACAAATTAAGAGCTTAGCCTCCCCAGGATGTTCACTCCAGAGCCACCGACTGGACTGATGAGTGCATGAGTGTGTGTGTGTGTGTGTCTGTGTGCGTGTGATCCAGATATACAGTTATCTGTCTTGGAAGCTGGCTGATTGCTTAGCAGTGTCCAGGGGGCTTAGCCCATCACTAAAGAGTGTTAAAGATTACATTCTTGCATGCTTTGAAAGCATTCTTCAGCAACAAACCAACACCCTAGACACTGGCTGTGCATACAAAATAGAATTAATGGATAATTACAAAGTAAAGTCCATTCTTCATAAGAAGGGAGGATACAATGTCATTTCTGGTTGTGCTTGGAACTAAAATTGATTGTTTTTCAAATAAATAAAGTCGCTGCAGCATTTAGACCCAAAATGCTTGCTACAAGTTACAGTGCAACTCTGGCATAAGCTTGGTATTTAATCAGAAAAAAAAAACCTCAAAGGGATGTAATAGGAAACTTGTTTTTACATGGGTTCAACAGTCTACATTACTGTGCCAGACTTCAGTAAAAGCGCAGTAACGTTTGTATTGTTGATGATAAAGAAGCTTGACATCTGTAGAATAAAAAGCCAGTGCTCACAGTATGTGAACTTTGCTTATAGTGTCTGGACTCACACAAAAATTGAACCAACACACATTCACACCTCACATTCCAATTCTCAGGTCTGGAATGAGAGGGTGGGGTGACAGGCAAATAATAGCAGGGCTGATTATGTTTTGGGATCAGGCCCACCAGTCAGCCTACTCTTTCTCTCTCTCCTTCTCTCTCCAACTATCTTCTTTCGTTTGTGACAACTGCTGTTTCAGCTTCTTTAATCATCCAAGTGCTTAAAAGCCCCCATGAACTGCGTCTACTCTCATGTGCAAAATCAGCCTGACCAGATAAACTGCTTTAAAGAAAGAGAGAGAGCGAACCTATCCTTAAACAAGGATTAGTTTGGTAGAGCAAGAGACCAGAGGTGAGGAGGAAGGGGGAGGGTAAAATGAGTTATTGTTACGTTCGTGTTACTGAGATAAGTTGGCACAAATCCTGAGGAGTTTATGTTATTACATCCTATTTAAAGTTGTATGCATTATACTTATTTGTAATATAAGCACACTCAAATTTTGTGCTAAAGCTCCCTAAACAATGAAAATCTTAGACCTCAGTGTTACGAAGAAGCATTAGTAACAAGTAAACATATATTTTACCAGCGCAGTGAAGGTCATGACATTTTTGAGACAAGCATGTCTTAAAAAAAAAAGGAAAAAAGTAAGGAAAAAGAACATTAAGGACTTTGAGAATTATAGTACTTGCATTTTTCTTTCTTCAGTACTGTTTAAATATAAATGAACAGCATTTGTGATTCCACCATCCCCAAACAATTGCCATCAGCTAGTCTGTCCTTGAACAAAACACAAACAATGATTAGTCAGGCAAAGCTCGGGGTCGCACATAAACAAGAGACGGGATGAATACAAGGAGGGATAACATAAACATTCAGGTTTTCCTTTTGGCCGAACAGACTGATGAAATATCCTCTATTTGATATGTTGCAGTTGTTGAGCCTGTAACCTCAAAGACCTCTGTGCTCTAAGCTGCTGGCCCAGCATTTGTTGCAGACACTCCAGCTTTTAGGATCACCCTCTCCAGCTGTAGAGATTTAACAGAACGCTGTAATTATACAGTGTATTGACTTTGCTTATGTTTTCTTTTTCCGTTCAGTAATCCGATATCCCAAAATCACAAACAGACAATTTTAGCAGATGAGTAAATGAAGAGCTAATTTTAAGAGTAAAAACCAAAATGTGAAACATTCTGGTTGTGATCTTAACACCAAGTAACTGTTTTTCTCTTCTAAATTAAAATGAAATAATTATAAAAAATTTAAATAAAAAATATATTTGGCATTACTTACCTTGATTAAAATGAATACTGCACTATGCTTTGAATGATCTAAGCTATAAAATAATGAAACATTTGTTTTGTTAAGCTCTTGTTAAGCAAGTTAGGCTCGTGGTAAGAGCATGATTGAGCTTGTTTTCTTATACTTAACAAGACTTGCTTTTAATGTATTGCTACCCTTTACAAGTTCATATACTGGCCCATTAACTACCATTGACCTGAGTGTCTTTGAAGTGGATAAACTGGTGTGCTGACTCAGAGATGTGCCTGTTGCTGTAGGTATGTCCAGAGCAGATCAAGTTACCACACTTCATTTTACTGTTCCTTTAGCTACTTCACCTACAGCACAGATCAGAGAAACCAGGGGCAAGATTACACTGAACTTTGTCCCAGCTGTGACCATCAGGGGTCAGGGTCAAAGGTCACGTGGACTGCTGTAGGGTCCTAGTGTTGTTATATATCAATTAGAGGGCAGGGGGGATGGGAGTTACACCCTCAGCCCCTTGGAGAGAAACAAGGGACTAGCTGCTGACTTTAGATCTTTTTTTATCCTGGCTCCCATACAGCCTTTCTTGTGTAGGTGGAAAAAACTTTCATGTATTGCAGTGAGTAAGAAATAGCAATATTAGTAGAAATGTTGGGTCTAGAAAAAAATGTAAGTAAATAATCTCAAATTCTGCTTATTCATCCCAGATTGGAGTCTTGAACTCTGATCATCTGTCTCTGGTTTGCAACCTCCTTCTGGTCACTGTTGAAACTCATGGGTACTGTGGTACACCTCCACTGAACCACACAGAATGTAACAATCAACTAAATATGGATAATGATGTTAACATATTCTCCATTTCTTCTTATTTCTTTTTTACTTCTGATCTAAAAGACAGAGAGTCGTAACTGAGAAACAAAGTGAAGTGATTCAAGGTTAGACGAGTTAACCCTTATGATGTAATGATTAGGGACAATGATTGGGAGACAGTTTTATCCCTCTCATTTACTTTGGCAGAAACTTGCTAAAGCTGAGTCACATTCTCATATAGCCTACTTAATGCACACATGCGAAGGCACATACAGACATATACTGGATTTGATTTGAAACCCTTTCTGTGTTTGTGTTTGGCAAGCTTCTTAATAAGACAGCTTACAGACTGCCATCAGTCATAGTTGCTTTAGATTAAGCCCAGTTTTGAGCATACTGGTTGAGTATAAAAAAGGAATGACACAAAGCCAGTAGCTCACACTGAGATCGGCACTATTGAGACTAAACAGGAGTCACACAAAGGCTGTCTCACTCCAAGCACATTACACAAAGGACTCATGGTTGGACAGGGCTGTTTGTTACCTCATTGTAAAGTACAGTAGGTAGTACCCCTACATGAAGGGGTACTCTATGTGTCTCACTGGACTTGTCACCTTTTAAAAACAAAGGAAACTTGAGGAGGAGGCTGTTTGTGGAATGGTAGAAGTTCATAAACTGGTATATTGGATGTCTGTTAAGTTCAATGTTATTTATATTAATGCCAAACCACAACAACAGTCTTAAGGGCCTTTATATTGTAAGGTAAAGACCCTACATTAATTAAAAGAAAACCAATCAATCAGACTACCCCCTATGAGCAAGAACTTGACGACAGCGGGAAGGCAAAACTCCCTTTAACAGGAACAAACCTCTGGCAGAACCAGACTCAGGTAGAGACAGCCTGTTAGGGGTGACGAGAGGGAGACAGGACAATAGACACACTGTGGAAGAAATCCAGAGATTAATAGTAACCAGTTTGGTATATTAGATGGTGATAAAGACATAGTGAGTGAAAATCGGCGAGTGAAGAACAAACACTAGGCCTATTGCAGCGTAACATAGAGCATTCAGGGTCACCTGATACAGCCTGAACTATAACCTTTATCCACAGTATGATCTTTTGTTAAACCTAAAAATGTTTTTATGTGTATACGATTTGAATAAACAGCAACTGAAAAAAATGTTGATGTTTTGTAAAGTACATGAAAACATGACAAAACAGTACTTTTTCATCCAATTATTGGAAAAAAAAAACTGTTTTCCCACTGTAATATTGAATGATATATGCTATATCATGAGAATGATATGCAGCAATGTACTCGTAAGCAGTATGGTTCTATCCACAGCTTTAATCTTTTTTTTGTTGTCGTTCTTAGCACATACACACACGCACACATCTATATAAAGCACAAGCATAATAGGATATACTATTATTCTTATATTCACGGAAGTCTATTATCTTGTAAAATTTAATGTCAGCAAAATCATTAATCAGAGTGGCAGTCCTTGCCTTCGCTTCACTTTTTGTTATGTCAGAGTCTGTCAGCATAGCTTTTTGCATGTCATCACATCATTTTTATGCTTCTGTTTAAAGTCATGCTCTTACACCTTTGAGTAAAGCAAGGTGAAATGTTAAGTTTAGCTTTACCTCTCTATATTTAGTCCCACTCACTCCTGCAGACGCTTCCCTGTTATTGTTAGACCTCCAAAGAGCTAGGACTACTTGCTGACGAATGACGTGATACCAAAGACAGCGTGATGGGGGAGACTAAACACCAAAGGAGTATCGCCCTTCAGTTTTCATTTCACTTTATCTCCCGCTTTAGCTCTTTCCTTTATTTCCTCGAGTTTTCTCTCCCTGTCCTCCTCATTCTCTCGCTCTCTCAGGGGTGTTTCATTAACTTTACCGTGAGATGAAAAGTGAGTGGCTATCCCTCAGCCTGAGAGCCTCTTGAACATCAGACATTCATACATATGCTTTACACCCGCACACCCCCACACACAGGCAGACAAAAACATGTAACGGAGAACCAAGTCTTTCTTAGCTCGTCATTAATTTCTGAGTTCAGCTGAAGGCACCTGCTGTGTTTGCCTGCTATGAGACTTTAAACACTTCACATGAGCTTTATGCGAGTGCGTGTGTGGGTTTATGTTTCCATTAATGCTTGTGTGTGAAAGGAGCAATAATTTAGGTTCCAGTTACCATGAAATTCTTTCTCTGTATATCTCTCCGTCTCTGAAGAAAGTGCTGCTCATTTAGGCACACATGCATTCTGGATTTCACCATGAGAAAATATACACAAAAGCATCCATTTACGCATTTACGCCCATTTGTTCTAATGACTGCCATTTCAGCCACTATGAGCCCGCTATTTCAGGTGTTTGTCCATTCATCATCACTCCGATTCAGCGTTGATTTGCCGGGACAGCAAAGCCAAAGCACATGATCAATGAGTCTACCCGCTGTGTTGAATTCAAAAGGAATGACCCCACTTTCTTTTTCTCCTCTCCTCTCTCTTTGCTTTCTCCCAGTGGAGGGAAAATGTAAGATAGACACAAACGTTCCTGGTATACACTCTCATCTGTCTATACGTCGTAGCTCCTTTTGTTTCATAGTGGATTCAGCACGTTTCCTTTAGTAGAAGTAGTACTGTGATGCAAATAACCAAGACTGCAGCTTGAAAGTCCTCACTTTTAGAGAAAAACATTTTAGTATAAGGGTGGAAAAAAGAAACACTATGAGATTTTGTTAATATTTAACATTAATTAAGCTGCCTCACACAAATTTAAAAAAGATTGAAGATCACATTTTCGAGTTTTTTTTCTTGATGATATTTTCACAGCCTTCTAATGTAGAAAATTTGGCTAAGCCAGCAAGTTTGCTTTTAATTAATTTCAACAGTTTACAAGAGATCTGGTAGTGTGATTTTTCACCCTTAAGTGTTTATTAGACGCTTAGTATTCAGCAAGAATGTGTCTGGATCTAAATAATTCATCCCTAAATGCTTACAGGGTGGAGATAACTTTATTTTTTTTCTGCTATCTTCCCCTCCTTTCCTCTTATTCCTCCTTCTTTGACTGCAAATTCTCACTTTCCTCATTTTTTTCTGTCTTTAACTCACCCCATTCCCTTTGCTTTCTTTGCTTCTCTTTTGACCCCAATCTTTCCAATCCCCTTGCTTTCCTTTTTTAATCTAATATATTTTCACTTGATCCTTTTCATTACTCGTAAAAACAATAAATAAATCTGTCTTTTCTATATCTATGCTTGTTCTACCTTTCCTTCTTTGCATCCATTCCTTGTTACCTATCACTCTCAATCTTTAAATCTACCTCCTCCCCTTCTTTCTGTATTTGGTCTCTCTTGTCTATCTCTCTTCCTTGTCTTCCTCTGTTTCTCCCTTCGACCTTTCCTTGTCTCTATTTTTTTCCAGTGGGAGGAGATCAGTGGGGTGGATGAGCACTACACTCCTATCAGGACCTTTCAGGTCTGCAATGTGATGGACTACAGTCAGAACAACTGGCTTCGGACCAACTGGATCCCTCGCCAATCTGCTCAGAAGATCTATGTGGAGCTGAAGTTCACACTGAGGGACTGCAACTCAATCCCGTTGGTCCTGGGCACCTGCAAGGAGACATTCAACCTCCTCTACCTGGAGGCAGATGATGACCAGGGCAGTCACTTCCAAGAGCATCAGTTCTCCAAGATTGATACCATTGCTGCCGATGAGAGTTTTACTCAAACTGACCTTGGAGATCGCATTCTCAAGCTCAATACTGAGGTACGCGAGGTGGGTCCCATGAGCAAGAAGGGTTTCTACCTCGCGTTCCAGGACGTGGGCGCCTGTGTAGCTTTAGTTTCAGTAAGGGTTTACTTCAAGAAATGCCCACACACTGTGAGGAATCTCGCCTCTTTCCCTGATACTGTGCCCATGGACTCCCAGTCACTGGTGGAAGTCAAAGGCTCATGTGTCAATCACTCCAAAGAGGAAGAGCCTCCTCGTATGTACTGTAGCACAGAAGGGGAGTGGCTTGTGCCTATTGGGAAGTGTCTGTGTAACCCAGGATATGAGGAGAGAAGCAGCACCTGCCAAAGTAAGACACATTTTTTTTTGTCATGCAACTATTTCTCAACACTACTCTCACACATGTAATGCATTGATTCTGCATGTATGAAAGCATGTGTCACTTCCTTTCTACACATATCCCATTTTTGAACCTGTGGCCTAAACAAGCAGATTTTTTTTAAAGCTGTAAAAGTAAACAGTGTGATATCAGGACTCTCACACGTCATATCTGTCAGTCCAGAAGGTTTAATGTCAAATTCACTCTTTGTGTGCATGTGTGTGCGTGTATTCATTGTTTATGTGAGGTCTTCAAACGAATCCAAAATTCCCAGGGTGCTAGGTGATTGGTGCATATTCCCATGCATGTGTGTAGAGTGTTGTCCAGGTCCAGGGTGCAGCATATAGAGGTTCAATAGTAATTTTCTCTGTGACACATCATTAGCTATGGGAAGATTTTAACCAGAGCAGAAAAGATGGGACTGATAACATAGAAGAAAGGAGTGGGCTGGAGTGGATGGTGAATGATGGGATAGCTGCGGTGATGGTTGTGGGTGTTGGTGAAGGTAGGAATGAGTAGTCATTTGATGTGGTTTCAAAAGTATGCAAATCTGCCTAAAATTGCCTTTCATATCCGGACCAACATGACTGGTCTTCCGTACTATCGTGACACATGTTATGCTGGGGACTGTTTTTTGTTGCTGCTGGATGGAACTTGTCAGAATGATTGCAGTGATACTTTGGCTGCTAGAGTTAAAGAGCTGTGCTTGGCCAGTGGGGTGACACCTGGCTCTGCAACACATCTATACATGAGTTTAAAGTATAGCAGACAACATGTAAAATGCCTCTGATTGTTGTTGTTGTTCCTCCTCACATCATTTTGCCAAACAACTTTGTCAAAAGAAGTAAAGTTATCCCTTTTGGGATAAAAAGGGATTAGCATAAAAAAATGAAAACAAGAAAGTCTTCAATATCCATGGTGTAATGCATCATAAACTTTCCTAACATATATATTTGGATCTGGGTTTTAAATCTTGTAGACATGTACATAGATAGGACATCATTACACCACTTTACACAAAATTAAATTTCCTGTGTTTTGCTTCTGTGGCTGCTATAACAGCTTTCATCAATTACAGTTACAGTACTTCATCGGTGTT
>VOQK01000991.1:0-16460 GCA_015052645.1 Benitochromis conjunctus | reverse complement strand
CTTAGGTGTTGTTGTTTTTTGTCAGTGTTAGCTAATGACT
Source organism: Benitochromis conjunctus (assembly GCA_015052645.1). NCBI lineage: Eukaryota > Metazoa > Chordata > Actinopteri > Cichliformes > Cichlidae > Benitochromis > Benitochromis conjunctus. Next base: position 16,420 of record VOQK01000991.1, on the reverse strand, counting down.
GCCATTGGTGTTAGCTAGTGTTAGCCTCTGTTAGGTGGCATTACTGAAGCGTTATTTGAAGTAAAGCTAATCCTCTCAGCAGCTGGTTTCTATGAAGTTAAAGTGTTCAGTGCTGGGAAAGTATGCTCTTTTTTTTATACTTGAGTCTAAATTACGGTCCTGGTATAATTTTAGTTTATAAACTGCTGTTGTTGTCGTTGCTATAGTTGCTAATGGTCAGCTGTCCAGAGATGATTTACATTTCTCTGCAGGAGAGAGTTTCACATCTCATCTGCTAACAATAACTTAGCTAACTGCAACAATGCTGTTTATGTATGGGTTTTTTATGCTAGAGTATTGATTGTAGTTCAGGATATAAAGCTTTAACTAAGGAGGATGACATGAGGTTGAGATGAGGGAGGATAGTGCATAGGTAGAGGAAGGAGGAGAAGGTTACAGAGACATGACAGAGTGAGCAGAGACTATTCATCCCAGGGTCCAGTTGCCTAGGTAACCCTCTCATTTATTTACTACTCTGCCATTAGTCGGTCACCAATAGCCTGTGCTCTCATTGGTGGATACTTAAATCACTCACCTCGAAGTTGAGAAAAGTTTAGTGGGATGTGCTCACTTCAACAGTGTCAACAGTTTTTTAAAAATTATATATATATATATTTTTTTTCACATTTAGTCCTCGAATGTCTATGTTCTCTGGTCCCGTATATCTAAGCGTGGGGCTTTCTTTTTATCCTTCTTTATCCTTCTTTGTACATTTGAATTCACTTGTTTACTTCTACCTGTGTTTGCTTGTGAGTCACTGACCTTACTACGGTGACCTTGGTGCTAATATTGTTTGTGCCTTCCATCTTAATCACTTGTGAAAGATGTGGGGCTTCACAGGTCCTCTGGGATCTATATGTGCTTATGTGTGTAACAGAGTGAGAATTAGCACGTGACATACTGTAAGTGTAAAGCTAAAGCCTTTTAGCATCATAGCGATCATTAGTAACTAGAAAGAGAGAAGGCGCTTACTATGGCAGGAGCCACTTTTCACTGACACATGTCAATACACACACATATATTCTGATACCAAATCTGAGTCTGTTTTTACTGGTGGAGTCTGTAATTTATTTATATTTCGTGTCCATTCATTCTTTAAATTACATCCTTTTTTTAATGGATGCCATAAATGACTGGCTGCTTTGTGTTAAACCACGTCAGAAGTTGTTTGTTTTAATACAGCACTTCTAGGGTTTGAAAAGTTTTTGTTTTTGAGTTTTCAGGTCCAATTTCTATATTTCTATGCTTAAGGGGCAGTTAGTTGTATGTAATAATGTAATATGTTTCCTTTGAGTGTAGGATTAAGGCTTTGATAAAGATGTGCCTTACTTTTGTGTATATTGAGCTGTGCTTTTAGTTAAGGATGCCATGATCGGATTGTTTTCCATTTTGAGGCTGTACAGGAAATGGACTGAACCAGTGCCTGCTGCCCTGAATTTAGGTGTACTTTGACTTTGTTTACAAGTGTGGATAAAAAACATAATGGGAATACGTCTGTGGCTTTATATGTGTAATATACATATTGTGCATCTGTGATTAAGAGAAAAAAAGATGACTTACATGTGTTTTTGTTTTGACCCACAATCTTAAGTTTGCTCCTGGAAAATTATAGAATTATGAAGCACTGTGGAGACAACAGTTGAACTTGAACTTTTCTCTTTTGGCTCCTTATAGTTTCTTGCTGTAAGAGCTCAATGAAGGTGGCAAACCTGTTCATAATGTCAAATAGGCACAACTGAGTGGTACTTCAAGGTAGATCTGAAATTTACCTGGAAATGTATCTCTTTATTTCTGTTTTTTATTTAGTTTTTTTTGACAGTCCATGTTACTGAAAAAATAATAATTAAAAAATCAGCGAATGGCACAGAAAAAAAAGTGCTCTCTACTTAGTCATTGCTAAATTCCACCCTACTTCTTCATGTGAATACACACAAAATAAAGTAAGCAGAGGATAATATATATCTGTGTTGGTGCCCCTGCTGAAGTTACCGATGTCCCAGACAGCGCTGTCTTCCTGAAATGATCCATAGACTCAGACGCCACGCATCCTTGATTCTTCCTCCTCCAACAGTTGATAGAGATAAAGTAAAAGGTCTCTGCACTCATTTAATGCATACTCTAGCCGTCCCCATCCATGCGCGTGAAGAAGAGTGGTGACATTTTACCTTCATCAGTGGCGGTTAACTTAAAAATGGTGTCAAATGGAACGACTTGCCCTGGGGTGTAAATGTGCATGCATCTGTGTGTGTGGGAAAGTGTTCATCTGCGAGAGAGGAATGGGTCATTTGTGTGTGAGAAATGTGCTGCTGCTGTGTATGTATATGAGTGCATGCACAGTTTTTGGTGCTGATTAAAGGCAGTCAGGCCTCAGTGATCAGGCCTTCTGCTTGCACTCTGAATGCCAAACACAGCCAAGGATTCCCAGTGCAGCCAAGCATAGAGTCTGCAATGCTAGACCACACTGGACAACCTTAAAGAACTGCAGCTGTGTGCATGCTTTCCATCTTTTTATTCTCCTTTATGTTCTTCACAGACAACATAAAGCTATATAGATGAAAAAAAAAAGTTTTTTCTCCATCTTCCAGTTTTCAGCATCTAAACAAAACACTACTGAGTGTGTGAATCTTAGTCTTTATGTATTCCTTCCTAAGCTTTAACTCTGATTTGTCAAGCAAACTTTTAAGCCATTCATGCTGTATGAGCAAAAGTTAGACTATGGGAGTTTCGACGCCACAATTCATCACCCTGACATTTAAAGGAAACATCTGTTCCAAGAACTTGGTCAATATTAATGTCTTTGTGTTGCATGTTCTTGCAGACTTATTGAGGCATCACAATAATATCACGATAAGATGTATGATGCAACACCTATTTCAAAATCTTTCGTACAGACCTTTTTTTTTCCCTTTTTTTTTACAGCATAGCCCCATAATGCTGTCTTTTATTAATCCCAGATTTGTGTACCAGGAAGTGTTTGCACTGGCAAAAACGTTAAATGGTACTCCCCTCAAAACAGAGGTGTCTCTGTGTGCCTTTCTCTCAGGCTCTCCTCTTCTAGAGGCTTGAGTGAAGTGTCACTTATACCAGGACAAAGAATCCAACCTTTAAAGGTTGAGGGATATTGCAGAGATGACCTTTCTTACAATTACACACACTCACTACACACACACTCACACACACAAATATGCATGGAAGGTTGGGGGGGCAGTGAAGATGAGCAAAGTAAAATGGCAGACAGCAATGTCCAACAAGATTACTGTACTCATCATCCACAGATTTCCCACCTCCACCAATTCATTTCCTTCCACCTCTGTCTGTTCAAATGGATGGCACCAGACATTTGTCAAGGTGAAGGTAGAGCGCCCCATGCCTAGCAATACAACCAACCAATTTTTCCATTCTTCCGCTCTGCTAGTCTTTTGCTATTAAGTGTTCAATTTCAGCACCTGGAGGCAATGCCAAAGAGCAAAGCCTCGAGGAATGTTAGAGAAATCTCACTGATTAATGCAGCACCCCTCCACTCACTCCTGCCTGTTTCTGGTGGCTTTCTCACCTGGCTTTGTATTGCTGTTGATGCAAACACCTACAGTGATGTGCACTGTGCTGATACTTGTGTTGCACAAAGATCTGTTTTGTTTCGTCCTGTCCATCTGATACATTAATTTCATAAACACATAAATAGGAAAGCTGTTTCCCTAAATTGAGTTAGAAATTAATTATGTAGTGTGACACTGCAATATTTTTCTTGTGTGTGTCTGTGTGTGTGCATTTAGTGTTATCTGATGTCAATACAATTTGGCAGGAAAGCTCTTCAATGAGCATGTGACAAATATGAATTAGTAAATTAATAGCAGGATTCAGATAATGGACAATAATAGACCAATAATGATAATAATAATAAGAAGATGATAGTAAAGAAATTTCCACTTTTCAGACTACTTATTTTCATTCTTGGTGAAATGCAATTTCCTGGTCAAAGAGCCTCACTCGTTGCTATGAGTGTGTGTGTGTGTGTGTGTGTGTGTGTGCGTGTGTGTGTGTGTGTGTGTGTGTGTGTGTGTCAGTGGGGGTGGGCTGAGGATGACAGCTCAGTGCCAGAGGTAATTTAGGTGTATTGTATTGATGAGACCTCAACTCTAATGAGCTTTAGCCAATTAATCCATCGATTTACATGTAAATGGCTCCTGAAAGGTTACTGGCTGTGGCTGCCATCTGCATGTACTTACCATGCTAATGTTGTGCTGAGTGACACTCAACACGAATGCAGAAATTTAGGGGCTGAGAGACTAAAAGTGTCACACAGAGAGAGAGAGAGAGAGAGAGAGAGAGAGAGAGACATGACTGCTTGATCTTTGATAGATTGCGCCGCATCCCATTACCTGCAAAATAGGGTGTTAATTGCAATGCCATACATCAACTATGGGTGCACACACCTTTTAATTAAGAAACAAACATCTTTGATTTGTCAATCTCCCACTAGACCCCTGCACATGAGTCTGTGTTTGTTTTTCATGTGGGTTCAGTTTTTTTTTTCAACTTTATTAATACTCATAATATTCTTCAGTTTGAAGATGTAAAGCAATGTAATTCAAAAAAAGAGATTTTCCTCTTGAGATTGATATATTTATAAGGAAAATGGAACATTATCTGTGTTTTTTCACTACTGTCATTACAGTCTCAAAAGCTAGAAATATTTATACAATTTATAATGATTAGAAATAATACCATTCTGTACTCTGTATTGTCTGTTATCATGAAAGTGTTATTTGGGTGCAACATGATAAACAATTATTCTGCATTTCTCTCATGCAAACCTATTCTAGTTTTACAGTAATTGATATTACAAGTTTCATTTTTAAGTTTCCCTCAAGTGTGAGGAATAGCTCATCCTAGCTGGCAGAAAATGCGATCTGGAAGTCTTTCGCCTCAAATGCTGTGCTTTTTCCGAGTCTTGCTATCAGCTAGCTTACTGGCTGAGGTTCAGTGTTAATTACGAATGTGCTCAGCTTAACTGAGATACTCAGTAAATTGTCCCCAGGTGGGGAAAGAATAGGCTCAATCGTCATTTCTCATAACTGCAGTTGAGCTAATTATGATGGTGAGTGTGTGCAAGCGAATTGTGCTGGCAAAGCTTTTTCTGTCATCTGTGTATGTTTAGGGCCACTTGAGAGTGGTAGCTCCTACATGCATTTGTATGTGTATGATTTGGTGTGCACTGTGTGTGTGTCTGTGTATATGTTTATGTATATCTGTTTGGAGGGTGTGTGTGCGAGGGGATGTGATGCTTTGAAGCACTTTGTCTTTCTTTCTGTGTGTGTGTGTGTGTGTTTGTACATTCAAGCATGGCGAGACTACAATTGGCACATTCTAAAACACGAAACTTCCAAAGCCAACAGTTCTGTTAAGTGAGATGTGCTGTGTTATAATGATGCCATCTATCATTCCTTTCATCTCTCCATTCCTTTATCCCCTCACTCCTCCATCACTGTCTCTGTGGCCTCATTAATTTAGCCCGGACTATTTATGGGCCTATAAAAACAATAAGGAAAGAGAGTAAGGGTTTTACTGGCAAAAAAAAAAAGATACTTCCAAAGCACGGGAAAGATGAGGAAGCCTGTCAAATTAAATGGCGCATACCACATAATTTTCAGTTAATTGCACTTGACCCTTAACATCTGGTTAACATTGGACAATGGTTACAAATACCCAGTATGTTCATTTGAAAAATTAAAAGTAGTTTAGTCAATATTTCATATAAAAACTAAAATAAATAAATGGGAATTTACTCTGGCTATGCAGCCGGATTTTTAGAAAACCAAACAAAGGCTACAATGCAATCATTTCAGGTTAGAATTGACTAATATGGAAGGTAGCATTGTAGGACAATTATAGCACATTCTTAAACTTTCACAAACTGTTGAACTGTAAAACTTCATATCAATTTTACTATGAGCAGCCGTGGCTCAGGTGGAAGAGCCGGTTATCCTGACATTAGTGGTTTCATCCATGACACTCCACTCATATGTCTTTGGTCAAAACCCTCAACCCCAAATAGGTTGTGATGGCAGGAAAGCCTTTTGCATGGAAGCTCAATCATCTAGCATGTCTGTAAAACAAAGCAATTGAGAAGCTATTTTTTTACTGTTTGTAAAAAGCACATATTTAGATTGTGTTATTGTGGCCATTTTCAAATTACTTAGGGCTTAAATTGAAGAGTAAAATTGTAAAACCTTGCAAGTTCTGTAATATTTACCTTTACATGTACATATTTGCACTGGGTGCACTTTCTTCACCTCTGTCAGAAGTATGTAAGTTTCATCTGCCATAATTTGTGTTTATAAGCTGATGCCTCACTTTGTATTGCTGCACCCATACCCATGTCTACCCAATAATCCTCTATTGTTTCTTTATGTCTCAAGTTGAATAAACTTCAGCAGTGAGATGTAAAACATCTACAGCAGCCTTATCTCTGTTATGCAGCTGAAAAAATAAAGCTGATTGTTCCAAGTGAACTGTCAACAACAACAGATGGACAAAAGTCTGGCACTGTGCTTCTTGATGATGCCAATCTGGAATTGTATGATCAAAATAAAAGACAGTAGTGTGATGGTAGTAAGACAGTGTTTAAAATACATCTGGGCTTTTGATTACATGAACATGACTTATTTGTTATTTGTAATCTGTCAGTGGAAAGCTGATTGACAGCTAAATTAAATTTGTATTATAACTCATTGTTAAAAACACAGTATGATCAGAATTAGATTTGTGGGGACAAAAATAAGGTCATTTAGTTAGCCTGGCTGACAACTGTCCAGCCATTCCTCACCATACCCTGTTGTCCTGGGAATGTTCTCCCGACCATTTGAGGTCCAGAAACTTTAAACTGCAAGACTTTCTGTCAGCCAGTGAACCTGGGTAACCTGTAGTGACTAACAATGAAGTGTAAAATGCACTAAAGATTAGTCTGTAAGGGGTTGTAACATGCTTGGTGGCTCCTTTAAAGCTTAAAAAAATGGGCTCACATGAGAATTCATAGAACTCAAGGTGACCCTAACAGGAAGCTGCTCACATGTACTGCTGTCAGATACACTGGAAGGATAATTTTATGTTTGCTTATGCAGTAGAGTAGTCCGAAGGTTTGAAAGAAGATCTGAGAATATCATTATAACTTAGAAGATCTCTCATCGATGCCACTAATCAGTTATCTAAAAAGAAATAAAGAGAGCGTGATGAGTTCAGGAGATAACATGTAAAGATCCTGAAGTTGTTTGCGTGTTTCTATGCATTCTGCATCTGCCTGAGATGACAATCGCTCACCAAGTTTCTTTTTAATGATGGACTACCCTGAGTAGCTGTTATTGGGAAGAGTGGGGTTATCACCCTGCTGTAGAGTGAAATACCATGTGTTCGCCCAGCAGGATAACATTCCTGCTGGCCCCATGATTTCCTCAGGTCATTCATGCAGTTCTCATCCCCACTGTAATGGCATTGTACTGGGGCTCAGCTGCCCCACTAGGCCCCCCACGCTTCCCCCTTTGGCCTCCCTGACAGCACTGCCCTTCAACTGCCTGTCAACCACACCGAGCCCACGATGGTTGATGGGAGATGATTGGGAGAATGGGGTCAAGGATGGGGTAAATATAGCTTTTAGATAGTTTGAATTTCTTTTTTAAATCTTGTTTACCTCCATTTATTATTTTTTTTAACCATAAGTATCTCTTTCATAAGTTTCTGGGCAAAATTTCAATTGCTTATCACAAGTGCATATTTTAGATTTCCTCATATGAGGCGTGAAGTACAATACATAAACTAAAAAGTGAGGAAGAAAAGTTAGTGGTAAAGAAAGTCAATTGCCTTAAACTACATTTCGCTCTGGATTTGTCTCTTGATTTCATCTCTATCTCGGCTTACCATGAAATATATGTGTTAAAGTGGCAGGCACATAATAAAGGTAATCCAAACCACGTAGTATTTTCTGAGTTAAATGCTATTTTATCTTCTTACTTAAAAAAGATACTTCCATGACGTTGCCCGAGCAAAGCAGAAGAATTCACTGCATCTGCTGCATTGACAAAGTGGACGTGTGGAGTGAAAGCAGAGCAAGAAGAACAACATCTGCCACTACTTATAAATTCAACAACGAGTATGCGTCACACATCTTTTCTCAAAGATTCTCCTTTTTTCCGGCATTGTGTGTGCGCAAAGACGGCTGTTCATCATTATTCAAGGACAGAGCTGATTAAAGGTGATTAAGCCCTTCCCATCCATCACTCTCGCCTTTCAGCCTGTCACTAGCCCCAGTATTAAGGGGGGACACCAGCGTATGTATGCGTGATTGTCTCTGAGTGTGTGAAACGGGGGAAACAGACAATGTCCATCCAGCTATGTGTTTTCCTAAATATTCGCCATTACCCTAATTGCAGATCATTTCTCAAGTAGAAAGAAACAATATACATGGATCCTTAATAATGTTGCTTAATGCTAAAATAATACACAAAAGGATTCAAATTGTGGTTTCAGCTTAAATGGCCCATGGAAGCACATTCTTCACAAGACTCTTTAGCAACCCTATGATGAATGTCCTCTTTCTCCCTTGATGAATGATGCCAGTGAGAACCTTTCTGGCTCCTGCCATTCCTCATAATAACAACTTTAAGTAATGCTAACTAATTTTTCTAAGAAGGGAAATTTTTGTGAGGAAGAATTAATTAATTGATTTACTGTTGTGGTTTCTGGTTACTATGGAAAATACAAGACAATTAGTGATGCCGTCAATTAAACGTTCCACAAACAGTATAGACTGTGGGAAAAGAGGAGGTAACTAAATTGATGCTGTGCTTGGCAGATTGTTATTGTATTCATTAATTTCACATAAGGCACTTGGGATAAGAACTTACAATTGGATTTCTTTGTGTCTGTAACGTGTAGCTGTTCCCATGGCAGGTAAAGCTTCTGAAACAGATTTTAGACTATGGTGAGGTACTATAAATCTCAAGCTTTTTGAGATAAAGTGAGGGAAGTTTTACACAGTGTTACGTTCAGTTTCACTGGCTGTGGTCAGGAAGGAAGCTGTGGATGTCAGAGACTGTCTAGGATTAGGTTTGTACTAAAAGGCCATTATCATCTTAACAGTGCGAACCTGGTTTTGTTTCCAGTGCCCAAGACAGTGCCTTTTTTTGGTTGATTGTGCATATGCACTCATGTACAGTATGTTTGTGTAACTATATTGTATGTGTAGGCATGCAAAAATTATATAGTTGGCGTCTGGAAATGTTGTATTTAAGTTTATATTTCTTGGCTCAGTTTTTGGTTCCATCATTGTGACTAACTGGCGACACAACATACATGATTGAGTTTATCAGTTAGTGTGCAAGGTGTGTATGAATGCCTGTAAGAATGTAGGACCCAGAGTAGAGTATATTTTGTTATTATCGTTTAACATTTGTGTCCCACTGCAGTTTGCTGGAGCTTCACCATCTCCCACTAACATTAGCTCTGCAGGGCGCCACACTGGAAATACACTTTTGCTGAACCTGCATTTCTCCAAGTATCTCAGCCTCACTATCAGCAGACATCATCTTCTCTGCATCCCAAGGGCACAGAAAGTCACAGAAACAAAAGTTTAGGAAGACGTGATTGTGTCACTCCTGAATAAATGAAGGTGTTAAGCATTTCAGATTTTTCATCTATTAGCATTGTTTAGGATAACTCTTTAGTCTCGGATACTTTCATACCCATATAAAGCACACATTAATTACATTTAATATAATAATGCTCTATGATACAGCTTACAGTTTTTATTCATTCTGCTTTATCTTCAGTAATCTATGGCGCTGCATTGGTAATTAAGTCCACATTCCCCATGAACCTGCCAGTTATCGCAGCTATATAGTTAAAAATGCTAGTGTAGCTCTTCTTTAATATTTTTAAACTGCATATATTGCTCCTCATCCTAAACAGTCTTTGCATATTTAATATATAAGGTTTTGCCATTATTTCAATTTATCTTAAATTGTTTCCAGTGCATCGTTTCACAGGGCTCTTATTCATCTCCACAGCAACTGTGATTGTGTGAGTTTTTTCTGTATGCGTGTTCAAGAAGTTTGTTTTAAATGGACTCATGTGAATACTATCTATGAGTCAGTGCTGACTCATTATCCCAAACCCACTTTGCACACAACATCTTGTTTACACACTCAGCAGGATTTTGTGTCTGTCTTTGTATGTTTGGACATGTGCCTTTAATTTGATTAAAGTGGGTGTGCGCTCATCTGAATACACATGCACTCATAGGGATTAAATGTCACACACAGTAACACATAGGATGTCGTGTAATCACGCTTGAAAATAATTACAAATGTATAAAAATAAACATTACGCACTGACATTAACTCACCTTACGTGTGTGTACGCTGCGCCAGCTGAAGCTGATGGGAGACTGAGAGTAGGGGCAAAGAGGGGAGCTGGGAAGAAGAGGGTAAGACGAGAGTCCTGATGTGTATTTTGATCGTGCCAGGATGTCTGGCTCTGTCTGTGGTTCACCTGCGCTGGTCTGTCACTCACACAAGCCCACACATGCACACGTAACCTCATAACACTGATAGGAATAGGCAAAGCATAACATAAATACACACATCTCAATCAAAAGTTTCTGTTTCACAGGAAGGTTTTAGAGAGGTTTCTCCTCATTCTTTCTCTCTGGCTTTCTCTCTGTGTGACCCAGTAACCATTGCCTATGAGTCTTTCTCTCTGCCTCCCTCCCGCCGGCTCTCTCTCTCCTCTTTCCTAGCAGCAACACATGGTGGGACACCCGTGGTGAGGTGTGTCATTTGAGGAATGATTTAGTGCTGTTCTGCCCCAACCACTGCTGAGCCACCTGCCCCAGGAATCTTGCTACACACACACAGACACACATTTATACACAGATGCATGCATATGATGGACACATACTAACAAAGTAGTTAAGCACTACCAAAACCTCTAAATGCTCTGGTCTCTACAGCCTGATTAGACCCCATTGTGCTATTTTCACAAATTCTTACGTACCAGCTCTGAGTGGATCATGAAATGAGGCATTCTTCTGTGTATTCCCCATTTTTCACTAATTAATCTTTTACAAGGGGACCTGTAAGTGGCCACTGTACAGTTTCAAAGATGTTCAAACATTGTTTCACTAATTATATGGCAACAATTTATTCAAGCTTCTCTAAAAGTAATGCAAATTATATAACAGCATTTGTATTTGACATGATTTCCTTCAGGAGACATGTTTTTTCCATTACTGCAGTATAATACAGTTACTGGCTGTTGTTCCATTGCACATTATAGGACAGCAGAAGTGTTTCTGTTTAGTTATGGTATAAAATGGAATAAAACATAAAATGGGCTTCAACGCTGGTATAAAGCTGGGAATTTCATTATTATTATGCTTGTATGAAACCTTGATTAAATTGCCTTTTGTTATATTCCTTGCTACATTGGGAGAATCCTATTGGTCCCCTCACGCCTGCACTGTACAAATACATTCTGACCTTCCTGTCTCTGTCAGAGATTTATGTTGTGATGTTCACTTTCAAGGTGAGAACTAATGAGGTGCGTGCAACATATTTGATTTGATGTGATTTTGTGAGATAACATTGTAACGCACTAATAAAGCCTTTAAAATCAGGTGCATTCTAGCTTTAGATGAGGATCCACTTTGTTTTTTTTCCATTTTTAAACAGCAGTTTTCTACTGAAATTTAAATTTCAACACACATGGATGTTCATTTTCCTTCCGAAGTCCAAGTTATGGCAAAACACGCTCTTAACAAGCTTGACCTAAGAAAGCTCTTACTGAAGCACAAGTTAAAAAAAAAAGTTTTTAGCTTTACACAGTGGAAACTAAAAGTGGGTAAAATTGCTTGAATTACATCCCTGTTTTTACAGTAGTGTATGTTGTTTCCCTTAGTAACAAATGAAAACCAGATGTTGGTGTGTCAGATTGCAGAACGCCAGTGTTGTCGCTATTTGTTTTCAGAATGAAAGACTCTATATTTGACAGATTATTAAAACAAGAAAGAGTGAATCGACACTAAGTGTTCATCAGTTTTTAAACTTATATGTGTCAACTCGGCAATAAAGCATATCAAAGCTGAGAAAGCAAGCACCAGGATTTACCAGTTTCCAATAAATATTTCTCATTTTCTTCTATTTAAATCGTTTCCCAACATCCCTTCGTCAGTGCTGGTTACATAGATCCCATTGAGAGTAACACTGTGGGCTATATGAAAACCAGAGTGTCATATTGTCTGAAGTGAGAGGAGCCTGGGGGCTCTTTAGCATATGGCAGCAGCTACATTCTGAGGCTTGTGCCTGAGGTGCCTGTCAGCATAGTCATATGCGATGTGTGTTTATGTGTGTGTATTAGTGTGCATCTGTCTGCATGTTTCCTTCAGCTGTTCTCAGGTGTTCTAGCAGTAAAGTGGTCTTTACTCTAATTCCCCACACACGCACCTCAGCAGGCAGAGTAACATGTCCCCGACTGAGGCTCAGTGTCAGCAATCACTGGGATGCCTATTAATCTGAATTACATTACTGAGGGGACTTCAAACTACAGTGAGAACACATGAGCCATTTTTATAAGACATCAAATATAGATAGATATTGATGATATTGGTGTAATGTTGGAGAAGCCTTTAAAATGAAATTTGTATCATCATTTATATTAAATAAAGAGAAAATATTTGAATTACATTGGAACAGAATGCCTTTTTGTAATCACTTCCAGTACACAGTGCAATAGTGTAATATGCATCATTATGGTAGTAGTTCAATATTGTAGTATTGTGTGCAGGCAATCATCACATCAATTACTAGTAGTTGTTAAAGTATTGCCGACTGAGTGCATTCGGTGAAGTGGGTCATTGTCATTGCACTTTCTTTGTGTGTGTGTGTGTGTCCAGCAGCAGTGCAGCTGACCTATTTTTTTTTAAAGCAGAGAGCATGTCCTCTGCGGCACTGGTCATAAAAAGTGCCCTGTTGGAGCTTAACTCTAAAAACAGGGGGGGCAAAGAAGGATTTATTCCTTATACACACACATACGCACGCACACACACACATGCATGCATGCACGCCCAAGCAGACATGCAAATATGAGCACATTTCTTAATTTTTTTTTAAAACTACACTACAACTTGAGTATGTTTTTCAGTTTGCCCACGATCCATTCTTTGTTATTGTCTGCATCTTAAAAAATCATTTTTTTCCTGTTAAGAAGCCCCGATACACATAAAACATAAAAAAAATATATAGTTCATTAAAAACAGTTTCCATTTCTCGTATTCGCTCTTACAGTAAACGATTTCAATGACAAATATATTTGCCTTTGAAGTATTTCTTCAGAGAATAACAGCGACACAGAATGCTTGACATGCACTTAAAGAGAGGATGTTGCGAGTTTCATCATCTCGAATAATGGATTGCTTATGCTCAGTACTGTTATTATGAAATTTTTTTCAATTGCAATATTTAAAAAAAATAAACTTTCTGGCAAAATAAACTAGAAAATAAAGCAAGAAATGGGAATCTGTCAACTACAGATCAGTTTCTCATAAACAAGCTTGTAAATAGTAATGCAGTTGCCATGTGTTACTATTGCCATAAATGGGTTTAGGGTACTATAGCCTGGCCAGCTAAATCAACAAGATGACGACATGTGTACATGACTGGTTATCGCTAGTGTTAACAGAAGCACAATAGCCCTGTAAAGGATGAGGGGAGGCAAATGGCTTTAAATGCTGATCGGGTTGACTGCTGTGTTGCCAGGGACTGTAAAAGTGGAATGTCTATGTATGTGTGTGCACTTGCATTTGGGCAAGTGCAAAAGCAAAAAGAGGCCAATGTCTTCTTCAAACACAGTGACTGCATACAAACAGATAAACACACACACGTGTATAGAATTTAAAAATAAAGATTGCTTTTTTGTCTTGTGTGGTGGATAAAGGCAGAAAAGTTAATATAATGATGATTATATGATATCTAGAGATGAGTTACTCTTTTTTATTGACAAGCAACATTTCTGCAGACATCAGGACAACAATAAAAAAGGGCTAAAGTGTAGCAATGTCTTTATGGGATCATTACAAATATAAAACCTAAAATCCATCTGTTCAGTAGATACACACTTTTGTTATTTGCTTATTGTTTGCAGCAACCAAACTCAGTGATATAGCATGTAGTTAAATAAATGGCACATTGGCTATGACCTGTAATTTAGAAGCATCATAAAGCACAGACCTGTAAACAGGACTTGAATGCAGGTCTTGGGGGAAGCTCAGCACTTTGGCTTGAGTCAACCCCTAAGAAATATTTTGAAAAGGTTTTCTAGAAACAAGTTACAACTATAAAGTAAATGTTAATGTAAGGTAAATGGCCTATATTGTCTGGTAAACACTCATAAAATGAGATCAAAAGAGGTAAAGAATGGGAGTCATTTGTTAATAACATTGTTACCCTGAGTTGTTCAGCTGATATCTGTCCACTCATTTTCAATAATTAGGGAAGGTAAAATCATTCGTGTCTTTGGATCGAGTGAATGAGGTTAACCATAATTCAGTGCTTATTGATATATAAGCAGCATTACCTTCCTTTAATGCTGGAGATGGAAAGTCCCCAGGGTCTGTCTCTCTCACACATTTATGCCTCGCAGTATGTGTGGCAGGTCGGTACTGTTACATTAACACAGTACAAATTCAAACCCTACCGCAACCACAACTGAGCCAGTCGCAGAATGGAGACATCGCTAATTTTGTTCTTGGCAGAAAACCAAGGTATATACCAATGAATAAAAGTGAGCAGAAAACTATTTTTCTTTCTTTCTATCTCTCCTTCTCTTTCTATTTTCTCCACTATCACTCTGTCAAGTGCAAGGTTAAACTTCTGTCTCCTTACAGTCACATCACCTCTTTATTATTGAAATTAACATAACCTCACTATGTGTGTGTGTGTCCGTGCGCGTGTGCCGGGGCATGCGTGCGTATGTTTCTGAAGTTTGTTCCGGCTGGTGTGCCGGTTGCCCTGGATTTTCTTACTGACCTGGCTAATCTTTGGAGTGTGGAGTGTGTAGGAAACAGTTATTGCATCCTTGATGGATACAGCAGGGAGTTGATCCATGCCTCTGCATGTGTGGGGTTAGTACAGTCCTTGCCCTGTTTTGTCCCAGTTTATTGCCCTTCACAGCAGCTTTGCACACATACACAGGCACACATGCTATTTTAATGAAAGTGCCCTTGTCAAATCAAATTCAATGTGGAGTAATGGAATAGCTTGCATTGTATTTGCTAATAATAAAATGTAAAAAAAAATTGCAAGACATTTTAAATTTTAAGAGATTTTCTTGACCCGTGTTGACCTATGTAATTTGCGCTGAGATAAATTGTGTTATGATTTGTGCTATGAAAGGATAAATTAAATACACTGTGCAAATGTACACTGTAAAATCCAATTAGTTGTCATTACTCAAAAAAAGCATGCAAACCGATTGCACTTAAAAAAAGAAGTAAAGAGAACTAGGTATTTTAAGTTGTACTAACTAATGGTTCATATGTGGAGTACACTTAGATGTTAGTTTAAGCAACAAAAACAATCAAGTAGCGTGTACTTGATAACTTACTTTAGATGTACTCTTGACTTAGTAAAGACTACTCAGCATTACTATTTCAATCTACTAAATAATTTACTCTGTTTAGTCCACATGACATACTTATAAAAGTTGGCCTGACTTAGCATTTCTATGTTACATTTACTTGAACAGCAATCTGACTTACTTACTAAAACCATGCAAACCGATTGCACTTAAAAAAACAAGTAAGTGTTACATGCCTTAAATATCTACACATAAATCAAAATAGGTTCCAATAATCTGAATTACAATTAAACATAAACAAGGTAAATACACAGTTGAAAGTTTAATAATGTTTTTTTTTATTTTTCTTCCCTTTATATCAACATTAAAGCTTGTCTTTGATGGCCTCCACAAACAGCTTTAAGATCAATAAAAAAGTACAAAAGAACATATACAGGCTATTCAGCGTCACTGATTAATATTACTTAAATTCAGTTTTTACAATATGGGAGAAAAACAAAAAATATGCCGTGCATAGTGGCTACCTTCAGTAAGCGCAAATTGACTGTCAATTTGTAGACAAATATACATATAGCTACAGCCTCTAACAGTTTGGGTGGAGAATCTAATTGTAGTCAACAATAAAAAAAGAACTGAACAACTGAATCCACTCATGAACAAGTGAGATTTGCCAAATGTCACCACTCATACATTTGCATTCTAACTCAACAAGAGATTTTTTAGACTTTGCAGTTTTGGTGGGAGTTTGTTCTCTCCC
>VOQK01000990.1:4706-19676 GCA_015052645.1 Benitochromis conjunctus | reverse complement strand
TCAGCCTGGGTTAAACCCATTGTGTAAATATCAGCTTGTTAAAGCTGTAACTTTAACTTGTTAAAGTTATTTATTGAGGGTTTTTTTTTTCTACCCATCATCATCTTCAGAACTGTTCCACATTATAAACATCACCCCTAAAAACATAGTGACTGCTGAGACATAAAAAATCAAGAAAGCCCTGTTAATGATTCTGACCATTCTGCTCCAATAGCCTGACTTCATTTCTTCCTTCCTGTTACTGCTGAGTAGATTCATTCGTTTCTCAGCTGCCCCTAGTTCATCTGAAACGTTTTCCACAGCACAGGACATGTCCGTCAATTTACTGCTGCTCCCCTGAAAGTGGTTTTGGAGAAAGATAATTAACATTAGCGGTGCATTTTCACAGATGTGTTTTTCCACTGCAATTGGAATAAAAGGGTTAATTCCTAATATACAAAAAATTTAAGAATAATCTCTTCCATGCGAACACAATCTCTGTAAAGACAGTCGAATACTTCACTTCTTTTCTAATAAAAAAAAAAATCAAATCCTTTAAAAGTGTAATTCTCACCTCTTTGATCACAGATTGTGTTTCTTCAGCAGGTGCATCACAGACAGATGCACAGTGACTATCTGGAAAAACATATAAGAAATAAAGATAAAGGCAACACAATTTAAATGTATATAATGACACAAGGAACCATTAATAATTTGTCTTTGAATATATAAACCATAACTATACGTCCAATATATACCTGAAAATCCAAAGGTAGGTGAAATGATTTGCTGTGATTATACTCACCTCTAAAATGTCTGTGGGGGTTGGATTTGTCACCACAGTTCACATCTGTGCTTTGGTCTCTACTAGTCTCATTATCTTGGGCTGCAGAGTCTTTCTCAATCAGATGCATCACCAAAATTGTCTCCAGGAGGCTGAGCAGCATCAGAGCAAATATCCCGATGCAGTAGACAGCTGAGGAGAGCAGGCTGTGTCATTAATGTGGATATAGAGTCATTGCAAAAAGAAAGTACATGGTTTTCACTTCTAAGGTTTTACATGCAGGCATAATAAAAAGTAATGTGGTTCTTACCAGGATTTAAAATTAGATAAATGGTTCATGTGAACAATAACAAGCGCTTGGTGACAGTGGGAAGGAAAAACTCATTTTTAACAGGAGGAAACAGGGGAGGGGCAGTCATCTGCCACGACTGGTTGAGGGTAAATTCAGACAAGAAGCAATTGCTGCTGCCCATCACTCTGCGAAAAAACTATTTGAAGTTCAACATTCTACAGTAAGAAATGTTATTTGCAAGTGGAAAGCATTTAAGATAATTGCCAGTGTTGCCAGGAGTGGATGTCCTAATTCATCCCAAGGTCAGACAGTGTAGCGCTCAGAGAATGACAAAGTCGGAGAGAAAACAACTCCTTCAAGTTATGGCTGCTAAAGCTAGAACTGGAAGCTACTGGTTTAGTTTCTTAGTTGAGTAGATAAATAATGACAGTGAAATATGTCATGTGTTGCTGTTCATCTGAGGTTCTATTAACTTAATTTTACCAACTGGTCTGGACGAGGTTATTTTTTCTTTACTATCTTCTGATATGTAAATCCTTAAATCCTTAGAATTAACAGTGGCATGAACATACAACAGCTGTAACTATGTGCAGTTAAATACATTTCCTTACCTATAAGTGGAACCCTGTTTGAAGAACAGGGCAGAATGTCATTGAGGATAAGCTGCATCACTGTGACAGCCAGCAGGACAGTGACTTTGAAGCTGAGCTTCTCACCCCCGGTGTCTGAGATGAGGAATGATGCCAAGTCCAGACACAAGAAGAAGAGGACTGGTAGAATGAAATTCACAATGTACAGGATAGACCTCCTCTTCATGGTAATCTGTGAAATTATGTCTCAGCTGGTTAATCAGATATATTAGTTATCCTCATATAGTTTTGACTGTAAAATGTTTACCCTGTGTAAACTAGCTTTTTGTGGATTACGGTTCTACCATGACCAGAGTAAGAGGAGTGAAGATTACCAGAAGGGGAAATTTAACAAAACTGTGCGTGTTAAATGACATACTGAATTGTCTAAATGTTTAAGATAACTACTGAGAAGCAGGCTTTTTTCAATATGAATTAAATTACTCAATGACATCAAAAAAGCAGTTTTTCCATATTTATCTAGGAATCTAGGGATTTAGGGATAATTAATCAATTATTCATGACAAAGAAACACCGCCATTTGTACTGGATGGTCTATATTTTGTGGACTTGAAGTCTGCATTCAACTGCATTTTAAAGTTTCTTGTGGAGAAGCTGTTGATTTACCTGTTGATCTTTGTTCCTATCTTCATTTATGTTAACTAGCTCTCGTGACTGATAGAAGAAGATTTTGGGTACCCGTGGTGAAATGAGCTTTGTATGAAGGGTTACTAGGCTTCAAATCACCTCAACATCCATGGAGGGAGGTGAGGTGATTTGGGAATCTGAACAGAGTATTTAATTGATGCCTCCTAGGTGAGGTTTCTTGGGTATATCCTATCTGGAGGAGACCCAGGTGCAGCCTCACGACATGCTGAAGAGATCTCTCAGCTGTCCTAGGACAAGCTCTTCCCACTGGAAGAGCTGGAAGAGGTCGCCGGTGAAAGATATGTTTATATAGCACTTCTTGTGCTATATCAGAATATATTTTTGTTTTGTCAACGTTTATTTATTTATTTTTAAACCAAAATAGGCTTAAACAGGCATCAACTGGATTTGTGTAATTACAACTAGGAGGGGGAAACAAAGAGCTGCACTAAAGTTTATTAAATGAATCTCCTGGTCATGTAATATAGATTTTTATTAGTAATGAAAATGGAAACAAATAAAAAAAATAACACTTACGCTTGTATTTGGTGACGTATGCATTACATTGTGTAATAACTTGGATTGTGTGGCTGCGGTGGCATGTCATCATGACATGGCACCAGATGGCTCAAGTAGGCATCAAGTGGTGACATCTACAAATTTAGAGTCACAACTGTAATTTGTTTTAAGAAATTATTAGTGGAAAAGGCCTCGTTTACTGCAGTATTATATTGATTTTCAGTTGGTATTACAGAGATGTAATTGCCTAGTGTCACCACAAGGGGGAGGTAGCACTGAGTGGTGTAGGCTGCTGCAAAGTTCTTGTACCTTGAAGAAGATCCTGAAGACCGAAATCGAATCGTGTCACCTGTCTCTACTTTTTCAGTAACAAACAGGTGTGAGATATCTAATCCCAGTGCAAATTTAAAAACATACATTTGAAGACAGTCAGTCTGATGGACTTGAATTTTGAAAGAAGTATATTTTCACAGATAGACAAAACGTGAATTTTCTCATCACTTGGAACGGAAAATGTGTAGTGTAACGAGATGGGAGGCCTTACTGCAGACATTTTAACTAAACGTTACTGAAAATGTGTCCATTGATTAACATGATTTCTACATGAAGTAGTTCTCACTCGTTACTGTGTAAAAAGAATTTGGTATATACTGATTATGAGAGATGGCAGAAGACATTGACGTGATGTATTATTGCACGTGTTAAGATATTTAAGAGTTTCCAAAGGTAATAATAAACAGTTTAATAACAGCGTTAACACTACCACACAGGTTACACTGTATATAAAACGAACTGATATAAGAGAATTATTTTGTATATTTATGCATAAGGAAAACAAAGTAAACAAGTGGGTTTAAAATGTGAACCTGGGTTAATATTGCGGTTTTTGTTACAAGAGAAATGTATCAAGAAAAGATAGAAGAATGTGTAAATGACCAGAAAAGGAGGGTGTAAAATTAATACACAGTTCAACCCAGTTGAAGGCGTGTAACAGGACAGTGTACGTTGATGTCTCTCTGCTTGAAAAAATACTTACAGTGTAAACAACAGAAGTTTGGTTGAAGTTCAAGCGGTTGGTTTTGTTGGTGACTATCATGTTGATGAACAGCCACTCGTACTGTGTGTGCATCACTTCCCGAGACAACCGTGTGATCAAAGTGTTGTTTTCCTGGTAGTGTAACTGTATATCTTCATCTGAAGTGAATATAAAAAATAACCGTGACCAGCTCAAACATGAAGAAATATGTTGTCTCTATTGTATATTGTATCTGTATGGTATCTGATGGTGTGGGTTCACCTAAACAAAACATGTTACGGACTCACCAGTGTGCAGGATAGACTTGAATGAAAGGTTGCAGCTCTGAATATCGAAGGGGAATTTGTAAACATGCATTTTGCAGGTGCTTAGCACAACCTGATCGTTTCTGAATTCAACCCAGCCATCTGCTCTAATGCTGAGATAGGGACTCGGAGTAGCTTTGTCCTTCTCTGTCCTGTAAGAGAGCAAATATGGCACAAAAATGAGATCCCTTGTAATTTACCATATTACAGACTATAAAAAACAAGTAACATTGAGGTGTGAGATGCAGTTTACAATGTAAAGCTCCAGGAGGCAAATCTAAAGATCTAAAAAAACAACAACAAACAAACATAAACTAGATCAACAGACCAATATACATTTTTTTCCTGGTTGCCAGGGGGTCACTGACTGGTTCTTAGACCTGGATAAGTAGTTGTCAGTTAATCACTTTAAAGTATAGGCTAAATGATTTGCTGTACGGGGTGTAAGAGTAACATATTCCATTTTGAAACGTTACTATTTTTGTCAGTTTGCACGTACACCATGCAAATAAGACAAAGAACAGGCTTAAGCGTATCTACACAAGACACAGCTATCACGTTATTAGTTTAGACCAAATTAATATTTCCAATAAAGTACTTCTACAGTCTGGTCTTGTCTATATTTCAGATTCAGTCTGCACCTTCGTGAATGAATGGATAGGCTTTTTTGAGTTTGGAGCAGTCGTGTATTATGTTGTGTTTTATACAAGTGAATCAATAATGCTTTAGCTTTGTTGACATTTAAAAAAATAACTTAATGTTCTCTCATTAATGTATGTGGGTCTGTCAGTGTGAGTGCATGTGCAAATATATTACACTTACATCTCTTCAATTGTTATATCTGGTATCCACAAATATGCAGTGGGGACAGTTATGTATTTAAGTCCACAGAATTGACATGGGTCCCACCAAATGTACTCATTTTTCCATTTCTATCCATGAAGGTGTACCAGATACATAAAAGGAGAAAGACAGAAAGACAGAAAGACAGGACAAAAGACACATTTTCAAATAAATAATTTGAATTTCCACATTACAGTAAAAATATTGTGTATTTCTGAAAGAAGAGAATACTGACCAAAGAAACCCAAATGTAAGAAATTAAAGTCTGGTCAATTTCCCTCTGTCAGCAAAGAAGTCACAAGTCAAGCTTAATAAAATACAATATAAATATATAAAAATATAAGTTATTGCTTATGAAAATACTTTTAATTGTACCACAGTGGTCCCAAGTACAATACAACATGTATGAAAAGCTTTCCAGCTGCCCATTTAACTTTTAAATGGCTGCATGCAAAACACACACACCACATTTATTTGAATACATTTCATTTGTCAAATTAATACATTAATTAAAAAATATATATATTATTCATTAAAAAAAATTCCAAAGAAGTACAACTTACCATATCTAAGATGGCATAGATTTTCATTTCAAGCACTACCGTCAAAGGGTGAGTGTGGTGTCTAACAGGCCGGCTCATGGTGTACTTATTATTGTCTTTAGTCAAGTTCAGGTGGTTTGCAACAGCCAGGAAAATGCAAAGTTCATCCATTTCTACTTTTTTATCTGAAATGAGATGCATACTGTATTAGTGAGGTAATAGGAGAAATGCATAAAAAATGAAAAACTTGAACACACTCAATTATTCTTTTCAATAAGAACCGCAGTGCCCCGGTGATTATCCAGGCTTTATAATTGATACATGTTCTCTTCAGAGCTTTTGAAATTACGTTGTAAACATGACAAACACAGTAATCTCTGTTGGTAGATATTGACTGCTTCATAAACCTTTTATCAATCTATTAAAAGCACAAATGAAAGCCAATATCCTGATTCTTGTGGTCACTAAAAGGCTTGGGTTGCAGGGTGTGTCTCATCAGTTCTCTAATTAAATAATCTGAAAAGTAAAGATCTATACGGTTCTTTAATAATCTATTTTCTAAATTAATATTGTTGAAATTAATATCAGCAACTCAATACTATATACAACTAAACCCTGGCATAATAATTAAATTGCTTTGAGGCTGAACAAAAGTCTTGTTTCATGGCCTCACCATATTCCCCCCACAGCTACTGCCAGAGCTGCACTCTGCTTGCCTGCTATTGGACCATCTTACAGCTCCAGCTTTTTACAGCTGATTCAGAAATGGAGTTGTAAACATTGTCCACTCAGATACGATGTCCCCACCCTCTGTCGGAATGCTATCGAAGTCTTGCGACCCTCATAATAAGTTTTGGGGTGCCAGGCCTCTCCTGCATCCTTCCCTGTCACCTGATCCAACTGAACACTAGGTGGTGATTGTTTGACAGCTCAGCTCGTCTCTCCAAGAGTCCAAGACATGTGGTTGCTAATCTGATGAAATTATTACTAAATCAATTAGCAACCTGTGACCTAGGGTGTCCTGTGGACTCAAGAACACTCTTATGCTCAAACATGATGTTTGTTATGGACTAACGATTAGTCCATAGACTAAGTTAGTCTTCTAGGTTAGTCCTCTGACTAACTATGGTTAGTCCATAATCCCTGGGGAAAACCTCAACATACTGGCAGCAAACAAACGTACCTCTCGCCAAAGGGAAACTCCACATTGGAAACATAAACTAGATAGCTCCAGATGGCTTCCAGAGCCGAGGTTGTGCACTGAGGTGAGCCTGACTATATCTATTCAGCATCTCTCAACTTTGCATTAGGTCGGGCTCCTTTCCCACCAGAGTGCTGATGTTTGACGTTCTAGGAACTAACAACAGCCAGACTGCCAGGATCTCTGCTCTGCACTGCCACTGAACACTTACACCTGACCTGTATGGTGTCTCCTGCAGGTGATCATCCTACAAGAGAAAAATATAAATGCATGCATCTATAATTTCTGTGAACTCAGAGCTAGTTTTACTTACCTCTGGTAATGGTTTCATTGGGCATCAATTGAGCATCATCTTGTAGCTCTAAACTGGAGTTATTTCCACCTGAAAGAAAATAGTATACCCATTTAAAAAAAACAAAAACATAACTAATGTGTTGCAGTATATATTATATCATCTTTTAATACTATTTATTTTAAAGTTCCACAGATAATCTTCACAAGAGGTATGGGCTATTAAATGTTAAAACATCACCTCAAGAATCACCATCTTAATGTTCACGCAGTGTTTTGCGTGCCTGAGCTGGATCCAGACTGGAATAGCAACATGAGCCTGCCCTCCAGTGGACATACCAGTTACACGATGAATGGTAGAAATACAGTGCTATGTGGATCTATTTGTATTCAGCAGTGGAGGCCCTGGTGAGCTGACCTTTATTTATCAAAAGTTAGTTAACCTGACCTCAGCTCATAGCATGGTTCTGAAACCACTCTCCCATAAAAGAGATGGGCTCTATTCCACTCAGCAGTTCCTCTCTCCTATTATCTCCTATTTCTATTATAAGACTTTTGTACTAATCACAGTTTGACCATAAGGTTGTTGCTAAAGCTTGGCACCCAACACCATCAGACACAGGCTGAAGTTTAGTTTTGCATTGTGCAGCTGGATGTATTGGAGACTCAAGTAAAGAGAAAAGTTCAACTGTCAACTTACCTGGTGGTAAGTAAAAAATGCTGGATAGGCCCAACATGCCCAAATGTGCAAAGGGTATACACAAAAGTGCTCACAAAATAAAACAAGAAGACACAAATGGGGAAAACAGGCAAGAATGTAACAAAATACATACATGTTGCCAGGTTTCATACAATATGAAACCTGGCAACATAGATGAATCCTTGCTTGGCTTCCCTGAGTCTCAGTCCTGGTTTCCAGTTACTGCAAAAATGAACTCCTAATATTCCCCTGTGCCAGCCCAAGCTTTCAGTCCAGCCTGCACCAATGCAGCTCATCTCCAGTCACAGATCCTCCTGTTTCCTTACCGGTGACAATAAAGACTAAAATAACATGTTCTTGGTCTCTTTCTCAGTTTCTGTGCTGGGTTCCTCAACCATGGCCAGGTTGTTTTTAATTAGTTTTATTTTTTCACAATGTTTTTTGTGTTTTTAAGTATTTGAGAAAAGTAGGAAGATTATTTGGACAGTAGGTTTTATATCAGAGTTTCATACCAATCAGATTAAGCAGAACACCTATTCAAACTACAGAAGTGTTTTTTATGGAGAAAAAAAAGAAAGAATAAAACTTACTTGCTGAAGTTGAGTATCTGAATTTTTCCACCTCATCATTTTGTTGTCCTGATCCTCCTAATAACCAATTCAAATGGCATAAAAGAATGAAGGTCACAACAGTGCCAATTTGAGATGTTATATCACAAAAACGATTTAGTAAACTGAAACATTTAATTAACAGTCGTCAGCTGGTAGCTAGTAGATGGTAACAGAAGCCATTGTCTTACACTGAAAAACATTTTATTGGTCACAAGCAAAAACAGTGTTTCTTAATTGAATTAAATGATAAGCTGAAGGTATTGTACAGAAATATTGAAACTTACCGTTGAGGATGAGGAGAAAGAAGAGAGATACAATCACCATAGTTGTGAGAGATCAATGAGCCCCGTCATGCTCTATGTGCTGTCTGGAGAGGCTTCCTGTTCTACTAATGTCACTGCCACATACTGGAAAAGGGGGGAGGGCAAATGTAATCACCAACTGTGTGCCTACCGCATCCATCCTAAGAGAGTAATTACCATCAACAGTCAAAACAGCAGCAACTACAAACCTTTGCTTTTACAAAGTCCGTTTTTTTTTTTTTTATTTTAAAGACAAACTTTTTTTAAAAAGTAACTGAGACCCAGCAGAGCCATTGTTGCAGCTTCGTTTGTGACAAACACAAATAGACTGGTTCTTATATAGCACTTTTCTACTCTAACTGAGCACTTAAAGCACTTTTATACAACTTGCCTCATTCACCCATTCATATAAGCACTTTTTTCTATGCTTTTCCTATGTAAGTGCTTACTATCTTGTCCAAGGATGTTTGGCATGCAGACTGTAGCAGACGGGGGTCAAACCACCAACTTTCCAATTAGTAGTTGATCTGCTCTACATCCTGAGCCACAGCAATCCCAACCCCATCATACATACATAAAAACACCACAGCAAGATTGTATGTTTTTTGCATCCATTTTTTTTTTCTTCTTAGCTGTGTTGAATACTTGATCTACATGACAAATGAGCAAATGATGTGTTTTTCAACAGCTGAAACATTTTTTTTCTGCTAAACTGATTGCACACTTGTTGGAAGCTGTTGGAAGCCCTATAATGAAGACTTGTTGGCCTGAATTAGAGGTAAAAAAAAACAAAAAAAACAAAACATAACCTGTCAATTAATCAATCAATAAAGGGAAGCAGGAATAGGGGTTAAACTCCTGGTCCTAAATGGAAAATTAATGGACCAAAATGCAACAACCAGACTTTTTTTTTAGCATCCAGATTAATCTATTTTGGACCAGCTGAAGGGAAGCTGGCAAGAGCTTAACTTAAGATTTTCCAATGGAGGGACTGGCTTCCTTAGCGGGCTGACATTTTTGTCACAGTTAAAGTTTAATGAAGTCAAACATCCAATTTCTGATGACAATTAAACATTCACTGAGGTAAGATACCTGTTTTTAGTTTGTTAGGTAAATCAAACTAATAAAAACAGTTAAGGAGGTGGCTCAAATGTAACATATAAATGAAAAAAAGAATTGGTCCAAGGTTTGACCCTAGACTAGTCCCATCTGCAAGTCCTTCAACTTATATTTGTGATTCCTGTATAATCATAGAAGTTATAGAAAGGCTGAGCGAAAATGGGAAACAAACTTCCATGATCATTACCTTTACATGGAGTGCACTTTATAATTCAAAGAGTCAGTTGTTTGTGCAACAAACACACAAACACACAAAGACATACAAAAGAAAAAAACTTTTAAATGTTTATTCCAACAGCCTCATATTCCAACAGGATACAAGTGTAAATGAAAGATATACAACACTCATGAACTGCATTGCTTTATATTACCATGCATATAATGTGATTAGAACTAAAGTTATAATGAATAAATATGAGTTCAAAGTGGACTTAAATGAGGTCCATCACACAGTAAAGTACAAAAAACAGAAACTTTTAGTGAGGTAAAGTTCATGTTCATGCGAATGATTTAAAGTTGTTTTTTTGGTTGGTGGGGTGTTGTTTTTTTTAACTTTAGGCCTACTCATCTTCAGCACTGTTCCACATTGAAATCATAATTGCCAAAAACAGAGTCACTGCTGTCAAATAAAAAATTACAAAAAGCATTTTTTTTTATTTTTTTTTACTATATTGGTCCAGTAGTCGGACTTCCTGTTGGTACTGCGCAGAGTCACAGTTTTCCTACTCTCCCGCAGCTCATCTGAGACTTTTTCCCGCGGAAATAACATCTTTATCAGGTTGCAGCTGCAACCCTGAAAAAATAGTTTTGTAGAAATGTAATCAATAAGATTACATATACAGCCATATGTAGTCTACTAATTACTTTATTATGCTACAATTCCAATACGCTGTACTTTAAATATATTTAATAGCTAGAATTGGCAGAACATTAGCATTTTGTTTTTTACTTATCAAACATGTACATATAACAGTAATTGGTGTCAAAATTAATGAAATGAAAAGTTTTAAGTGAGCTTAAAGAAAATCTTTAAAAGAAGTAGAGAAGTTGGTTCACCATTACTGCATAACGGAGAACACAAACAATGTGTTAGACTGTCTTAACTTCACCTATTGTGTAAATATATAATAATAATAAAGGCAAGACGACAGGATTAAATGTAAATAGCACAACTTAAATATCTAAGACAGAGAGAGAGTAGATGATAAGATGCAAGGGGATACTTGAGAGGCTAGACTAAACTAAAGCAAAGAATCAAATATAAAGAACTACTCTGAACACCAACAGAATACAAAGAAACAAAAACTAATGGACTAAGAAGCTTAAGGACCAGATACTACATTGCAGCTAACATGCAGTATCTGTTAGCTGTCATCCAACTGTTAGCTACATTACGACTAAACGCTGGATTTTCCTGTTTCAGTGCAGCTAGCCAAATAGCGAGGACCCAAATACTCCTAGAGACAGTGAAAGTGGACAGTATATCCTCGATTTCTTAACATAAAAGTCATTGTTGCAGCCAGGGGCAGCCTGAAAGTTATCCCCTTAAACTGAGTTTTAGTTTTAGTGGCCTTATTTTGCTCCAAGTTATCAATTCTGTCACTAGTTACCGAACATTAATGTAAGTCTATTTGTTGCAACCAACCAGTCAGTGTTTCATTCTTTCAGTTTTTGAGAGCAGGGCTCCGTGATGTAAATTAACCTTTATATGTGTAGTGTTTCCTGTCCTCTTTAAAACTTCTGATTGGTTTAATGGAAAAGAACAGCAGGGATGATGTCCATCTTAATCCAGTTCATGTCCATCTTAATCACATAATGTTTTTGTTTGTTTGTTTGTTTGTTTACTTTAGCCCTACTAGTTTTCATCACTGTGCCACAATGAAAACATAGTTCCTAAAAACACAATGAGTGTAGTTGTATAAAAAATTAAGAAGATCTTATTGATTTTTTTAACGATCCTAGTCCAGTAGCCAGACTTCTCTTCCTCCCAGTTACTACTGAGCAGATTGGTTGTTTTCCCAGTCTCTCCCAGTTCATTTGAGACTCGTTCGAGATTAAGGGACGCCTCCATCAATTTGCTGCTGCTATCCTGCAAAAGTATAGATATATGTTTTTAAGAAGGTGATAAAATGATTGCAGACTACATACAGAAGTATTAATTTATATGTAACCAATTCTCTAAGGAAATATTTAACTTAATTTATGGACAGCTACGGTTTGATTTCTTTGCATGTGTAGATTGGATGGTGTGATACAGATGGGTTGTAACTAACATCTGAGGAAATTTTCATGTCAATAACACTTTTTAGATTTACTCAGAAAATTGGTAATGTGTTTAATACTTACTTTACCTGCTGTACATGTATGGTCAAATGACTGCTGGTACATTTTACAAACTGGTTTGTTTCTATTGTGACTGGAATAACAGTTTAACTGATGTACAAACACACATTTTAACTTTCATGCAACATAATGATTTTTTTATAGTTTCCTTTTTTTAAAAAAAGGGTAACTTAATTCTCACCTCTTTGGTCACAGATTTTGTTTCATCAGCCGATGCATCATATACAGGTGCACAGTGACAACATTTCTTCATCCCTGGAATTACATATTAAACACAAAAATAAAAGCAACATAATTGAAATGTTGTTGGTATTTAAACCATCACCAGAAATGTAAACTTGCATACATGATAGCGTTTAGATCCAAAAGTAGAATGACTATTATCATTCAACTCACCTGCAAAACAGCATTTTAGGTTGGTTTTTCTCTGCTGCTCGCTTAGGCTTTGGTCACCATCTGTCTTGCTGTGTCGTGTTGCAGAGTCTTTCTCAATCAGATGCATCACCAAAATACTTTCCACGAGGCTGAGCATCATCAGAGTAAAAACCCCAATGCAGTAGAGAGCTGAGGAGAGTAGGTTGTGTTAATGTGATTAACTAATGTGTTCCATTGAATAAACTCTACTTCTTTACCTATGAGTGGAACCTTGTCTGAAGAGCTGGGCAGAATGTCATTGAGAATAAGCTGCATCACGGTTACAGCAAGCAGGACAGTCACCTTGAAACTGAGCTTCTCACCCCCACGATCTGAGATCAGGAAGGAGACCAGGTCCAGAATCAAGAAGAAGAGGATCGGCAGAATGAAATTGGCAATGTAGAGGACAGATCTCCTCTTCATGGTAATCTGCGAAATTATGTCCCAAGTGGTTAATGATCCTTCTACTCTACATGCGCTATTAAGGTAGGCACAAAAAGTAAGTGAGGGGGAAAAAAAGTGTGCACAGAGAAAAGAAGCAAATGCAGAGCACGCTGAGTGAGAAAAATCACCTTACACTGAGAATGTTTCAGAAAGCCAGAGAAAAGTATAGAATACATGGGGTCTTTATCTTGAAAATGATCAGATTCTCTATGCCCTTCCTATTACTGGCTTCCTGCCCTCCTTAGCTGTTTTGTGGAGCTTGACCTAGCTTACATAAAAAATAGACCTGATGGTAATTTAAGCCACATGGAGTGGAAAAATGCTTCTGGGACATTGGTGAAATCCACTGTGGAGCATTTATTGGAATTGCAAATATTATCTTGAATGGGTGTAACCAACTCCTGCAGGCACGTTGGCACCAGAACACAATGCAGTTGCTACTAGTGTATTTCAGGGGTAAGAGTTCAAAGGCTAAATTTAAATTAAAACTGGGTGTACACAAAAAGCAGGCAGAAATTCAAACTATAAAGATAAATAGTAGGCAAAAGGCAAAGTCCATCAAACAGTCACAGACAAGAAACACAATCACTAAACAAGGCCCCTGGTGGGGCCTTAGCCTCAGTCCATAGTCTGCAACAAGGACTGAATTCATGCCACCAACAAAATAGCAACAATCTATTAAACTTGAGATTAACCATGATGTGTATAAGTTAGAATCAGTGGTGTAAAGTAGTGCATAGATCAGTTGGCAAGTGTAAAGAATACAATGTAGGCATGAAATTAAATTAAAATGATAACTCAAACAAAAGTTCAAAATGGGGTCACATGAGATGGGAAGAGCATAGACACCGATACAGGATTGGCAAGTTGGCAAGTAAGACGATCAAGGCCTTGAAAAGCTATAATTATGCTGAGATTTCCCATATGGCTTTTCTTATTGCGACCACTTGTGAGATTATCCTTGGGCATATTGAACTATGCGAATTGCATCTGTGAGCAAGGCCGGGGGAGGTGTTCGAAATCCATGCGGGTTTCCACACACTCATGAGTACCCCTGTCTCGTCGACTCTCTTCCTCTCTCTCAGCTGACGCTAGTCCATAATGCTTTTGCCAAGAAGATTCTGGTGAGCCAAATTAATGCCAGAGAAGTGATGGAGGAGAATGGAGGCCAAGGTGTGTATTTATTGTGGTTTGCCTGTTCATTTCGTGGCCTCCTGTCTGGTATGGCCTAAAACCATTGCCCACCAGTAGCCACAAGGGTGCTACTGGTGGGCAGAATTCTTTTAATTTATGGGGTGGCTGTGGCTAAGAAGGTAGAGCAGGTCACCTATCGGAATGATAGAGAGCTATATTGCTTTATATTCATATCCTTTATATATATATTATATTTACATTGAATTGAACAAGAATGGACAAGATTAGAAATGAGTACATCAGAGAAACAGCTCAGGTTGAGTGGTTTGGAGACAAAGCAAAAGAGGCAAAGTCGAGATGGTTTGGAGAGTGATAGTGGATGTAAAGGACAAATGATGTTGAACATGGAGCCGAAAAGAGGAAGACCACAGAAAAGATTATTGGATATAGTGAAGAAGGACATGCACAGGGTTCTGGTGTGACAGAAGAAGAAGCTAGGGATAGGCGGACGGAGGCAGATGAGCAGCCAAAAGTTGATGAAGAAGAAGAGGTCTCTTTTACTATCTCTTCAAAAAACTTAGGTAACAAAGGTGATGGATAACTGAAAATAACAGGTTTTTGGATTAAAAGAAAACCTCGGATTTAATTGTTGCTGACACAATGGATTCCCTTTGTTTTCATGTCAAACGAATTCAACTGGAAATATGGAAAAAGTGGATAACGTGGATAAATGTGAGATAATGAGACACTGTCCACTTTAGCCATTGTGATTTTAAAGATACTTACAGTGTAAACAAGCATAGATTGATAGCTGTCCAAATCACTGGTTTGGTT
>VOQK01000989.1:0-10318 GCA_015052645.1 Benitochromis conjunctus | reverse complement strand
ATTATTTTGATATATGAAGGCCACAAGAATGTTTTAAATGAGTTTTTGGATCCAAATATATATATGTGTGCGTGTGTGTGTGTGTGTGTGTGTGTGTGTGTGTGTGTGTGTGTGTGTGTGTGTGTGTTCCTTTAAAACTGGGGTTAGTTGCACCTAAATTTACATGTGCATTTTGAAAAGTGCACCAGTGATTAAGAAAGGCATTAATGTGATTATTTTAGATGTCAGATAATTGATTAAATCAGAATATTATTATTTGCATCAGTGCAGGTACTCAGTGAAGGTCTGACAGTCATTTTTAAGTGTGTCAGTGGAAGTGTAGGTCTCACTTTCACATAAAGAGACCTACTTGACTCCAGAGGAATGTGAAAATTCTGTGATTTATAAAGATTTTGAAGGTACATTATCAACTAAAAATGAGAGTCATTCTTCAATATGACAAGACAAGAAAGTACTCGTTCTACCTTTCGCCCTATTCCAAAGGAATGTTGACAAAAAAGAGCAATGCCTGTGTCTCATAAAAGACAGCACATTGCCGAGCTGTCAGCACACCACAAGCACAGACAAACATAAACAAATCATTATGCTGCAGGGACGGATGCATGAGTGCACACAATCGAGAGCAAAATCGAATATATTATCCCTACAAAACTTTCATTGTCTGCATGCATATTTTCAAACAAGTCCGTCATGGAAAGCAGTTTTCTTCTCTCATCCTCAGAAGATTAAATCACAGATAAAATTAAAATGTAAACACATTTAATTAAGCTACAGCTATAATAAATAGTCTTTGAGCAAGGGAGGGCATGGCAATCAGGCAACAGTGACTCGCCCAAATGGGTGGCATGACTCATCACGCAATAATTTAATTTTGAACGGGCATTTATGAGGACAAAAACAATCGAAGACTGAAAGACTTCCCAGAAGCTGGAGCTGGCCTCCATTAGCAGATTCTGCTCTTTGATATTGGCATTGCCCTGAGACAGAGAGGGAAGCAGTGAGCCTTGTGACTAATATCTGACAACGATCTGTTCTCTATAAAGACTACACAATGTGCCATCATTAGTCATGTTGCATGAGCCATATGTTTAACTCACTGACAATAATGGCAACAATCAGAATGAACTGGAGAAGCTGTGGAGGGTATCACTCTGAGTAGAACAGATGTTGCTATGCATCTGTAATTTGCATCTTTTCCTCCTTCAAAAAAATTACCAACTTTTTAGTTTTTCACTTAAAACTTGAATTTCTGGCAGTCTCATTCACCTTTTCAATTCAGGATATTTGACGTTAATCTGAAAAGACTGTAGGCTTTGCAAAAGATCCTGAATTTTTCCTTACATAAGAGGAGCTGATCACAAAGTCTTGTGACTCCACCTATAAAAAGCAAAAACTGGTTTTGGCTGCTGTCCCTATAAAAATCATCTTTCTTATGAAGCTTTGTCAGTGTTCCAGTCTGCTGCTACATTTGGATCACTCCCTGGAGAAAACATCAACATTAGTGTCAAACTGACCTGACTTCATGACAACGATTACTAGTGATGAGAGCTGGGTATCCTGAGAGCCAATAGCAGTCTTCCCTAGAAGAGTTCACAGTGTCCAAGCCTGATGGCGGTGTATAGGGTCAGGGCCATGGCCAGGAGGATACTCAGTGATTTTTTTTTAAACACTGGCATGGTTATGATTTTATCCCCCAGGGTCAGACTGTCAATGCCAAGCTCTACTATAGCGTCCTAAGAGAAAGCGTTAGCCTCAAACGACTTGAACTGTGCCCCTCACAACACTTTGAAAAGACACAAACACGACTTTCGCTCACAACCAACCCTACTTGCCACGTTTGACTGTCTGCAACTTTGTCTGCTTCAAGTTGAGCAATCTCCATTTGCTGATCTAATTCATACGGATGTGAGTGCAAGCGTTCAGAGCGGGACTTTCACAGAGCAGCAGTGCTGGAAGTGTTGCAGCGGTGCCCCAAGAGACAACCTTGAGGAGTGATTTGCCAATTTTTAATCAGACACAGTGTTTGCTTTTTTATAGGATGTAGAACTTCTTAATTCCACTGCTCATTTGTCCCACATAAAAGTGCAAAACAGGAGGGTGAGTTGGAGCCAGAAATATTTCACCTAGTCTATATTTTTTCTTTAGGGTGGAAATATTCTACTTTTCCTCATTTTCAGTCAAAAAATAAAAATGCGGCATTGACAATGAGCATAAATATCATCAGCCTTTAAATATCATCTTTATTGTTTATTAACAAAGAAACGCCAGAATTTCTCATAATCATTATTTCATAAAACTGTGTTTTGGTTGCTGTGTGGAAGAAACCAGCCAGGGGCATTAATCAAAGACAGCAAATTAAATAGCTCAGAATTTTCAAAACAAAACACAGCACTGTAGCCACAGCATTTATTGTGAAATTAAACTGAATCCATCCATCCATCCATCCATTTTTTCCTACTCTGGATTTCAGGGGCATCAGGGATCACTCATACCAGCTAACTCCAGTAGCTCTTCATAGGAATGCAATCACGCCACGCCAGCTTAAGAGCGGTGTAGGGTCCTGTTGTGGTGTTGCTGTTGTTGTTGATGTGAGTCGGGCTGTGAGCTGTGGAGCTGCAGCCGGCTGTGTTGTGTGTAGCAGCAACCGTGAATAAAAATGTCACCAAATGCTGAACCGTGGTCGTGTCATGCCTCTTACCTGCCACACCTGGGTTTACTCCAAGGCTTCCTCAGAGTGGGACATGCACAAAAGGCCTCACCTAGGTGT
The DNA here is from genome assembly GCA_015052645.1 of Benitochromis conjunctus. Taxonomy (NCBI): domain Eukaryota; kingdom Metazoa; phylum Chordata; class Actinopteri; order Cichliformes; family Cichlidae; genus Benitochromis; species Benitochromis conjunctus. The sequence continues at coordinate 7,551 of VOQK01000989.1, read as the reverse complement.
CCAGGAGGTGCCCTGGTCATATGCTGCAATCACCCCAACCACAGCCAGTTCAAGGTTAAGTGCTAGCTTTCTAGGCAACTTATGCTCCAACCTGCTTTTGGCAGAACTGAATTTTATCTTCCTGTTTATTTTGGGAAGTCTTCACCGGCACAAGCTGTCTTTGACTTTTTCAAGTGAACTATGGGAAACTACTTTCCTGCAAATTAGCAGGTGTGTGACTTTCTTTCCCACTAAATTGAAGGTGGTTAATGTCCATGTGGTGAATGCTTCTTGGTGACTGAGGCAATACAGACATTTTGAAGACATCGTAAATGTCTAATTTTTGTATCATCAAAAGAAAATGCTAAACAAGGAGGTTTTAATGCAAGGCTTTTTTTTTTTTTTTGAATGAGTTTGGGACTTCATAACGAGCCAGTGATTTCCTGTTTGCTTTCTGTGCTCTTCCTGTTTTCTGTCTTCTGTCCTCAACCAGTTGTTGGAGATTGTTGCCTCAGGACGGTTCTGCTGAAGGTTTCTAATATTGTAGGGTCTCTATATTACAACATGAAACTCCTTGACAACAACAGCTGTTGCAAGCTGGTGCTGTTTTTTTCATGTGATTAAACACAACACAACTTTTAGCTTATTAATAATCTGTTTAATGTCAGCAGTTTCAATCTCACACGGATTTTATTTACAGGAAAAAAAGAGGCAGAACATTCTGAACTTTTCCTGGGAAAGTCTACCGGGGGGGCTTTGTGATTAGTACTAAACATCAAAACAGCGTGTTTTTATCCGTGTAGGAAAATAAACATCAACATTGTCTCGGAGCATATCTCAGAACCAAGATGTGAGTATGCAGCATGAAAGTGAAGGGGAAATTTGAATGATGGAGGTAAAAACTAATCGAGGCAGATGTAACTTTCCCCGAGGAAAATGCCTCCCGTCTTCCCATCATCCCTCACCATGCGCAGATGAATGTTTCCAAGGCTGCTGGTTGGAACGCACCATGCTATCTGTTTTGATCATCAGATTTCTGACAGCACTACTGATTGTAGATCACATACCATGTTTGCAGCCTCACTACCTCCTCCGCCGCCTCGACTCTTGATTTGCCTTGCTTGCAGATTTTTCCTCCATATGCAGCACTTTGTTGGATGGCATGCATCGCCTGATGAATGGGGGGGAAGACCTTTGGCCCCTGCAGCAGTGTTTGAATACAAGTGGAAGCAATGAAAGTTGAGTGAAGCTGCAGGCTATAACTGGTATGCAGTCATTCACCGCTAACATCAAATACACCCCCCCCCAGAGTAAAAACAGAGTAAAAAATTGTTGCCTTGCATAAAAATATTAAATGTGTTAATTATTAACATTCAAACAAAATTATCTGCGTTGTCAGTGTTCACCACTTAATAATAAAAAAAAAAAACCCAAACATGACAAAATAAAAATAAATACAGTTGCTCGCCTCACGTTGCCAGTTTTTGCCCCGAGGCTATAAAAATCAATCTGGGCCTGTTTTCTCTTTGCATTGTTCCAAGCTACGAACACTTTGCCAGATTCACTCAACCTGAACAATTAGAGCTGACCCGTAGTCAGTTGTAGCAGAGCATTATACTGGTGGTTTGGCCCTGTGCTTTGGCACAGCGGGTAAAAACGAGAGAGTGCTGGTACAGCTCGGCTTTCCATCACCTCAGCTTGTTACAGCACACAGAATCACCCATATGGAATCCATATGCATGGCCGGCATTACTCTCAATGGGTTTATGCTGGTCATGGCCAGGTTGTCATACTTCAGAGGCAAAGAGGCTTTGATGGAGCAGCTTTTGGCTTAACAGCACAGCCGCCGGGAATCTGTCAGACAAACCTTTTCCTGGAACATCTGAGGTATGTTCAGAGCTTCAAGCTGTGATCTTGGAGGCATTGTGTTTCTTTTATGTTCTTGGCTTTAAGAGAAAATCTCCCTGCACACTAAAGGCCAAAGATAACTGCCTAAAGTTTTTTTTATTTTGGGGGTTTCTGAGATCTTTAAGTTTTGATCTTACATGCATTTTTGTAGCTTTTTCCCCATTCTTGTACTTTTTCTCTTTGTCTCTGCAAAGCCTTTTCCTTTTCTTTGTGTCTCTGTTTTAGTCACTTTCCCTCCATGTTTTAGATGGTGCTACATCCTGTCTTTATCATTTCACCTACGCTGAGACTGACCTTTGGTGTAATGGTCAATTTTGCTTAGGACAGTTCCTAACTGACTGACATCACCCAGACGTTTCTTTGTGGCAGCCAAAAAAAGGACAAATCAAATCGCTTAAATAATTTGGAAAGGTGTTTCACTGTTTCCTTTCTTACCTGCTTTTGTATCAGGTAAACTGGGACATCCTTTACAAGCAAAGGCGATAATGGCATCCCACAATTCAAAGAAACAAAAGCAAACACTCAACATGACTGACAAGCGACACAGATCATCATGTAAATTACTGCTGCTTTTTTTCATGTCATAACTATATTATTTTCAGCAATCTCCACGTTAACATTACACAGCTTTATTAAAAATCTTTTTTAATTAAGTTGTTTCCCATCTGAAGCACTCTGTGACACTTTTTATGCTCTATAAATAAAGATAATTGGCTAAAAACAAATCAAAGTGAAGACTGTAGTTTAGCTCACTTTGCGCTGACTATGTTCTGATTCGGGGGACTGATGTATTGCCAGCTTTTGGGATTATCATTAAATTATTTAATTCTGAAGCCCTTCATAAATGCAGGAGTTAAAGTGGAGTCGTTTCTTCAATGTCATTTTTTCAGCGGGAAGCAAAACTATGAGCGTCAACACTCGCTTTGTTCCTGGGAAAGAAGTCGCGTTGTTCGTTGGGTTTTTCACATTTACACCACCTGCATAAAACAAAACAAGGAGACCACTTGGGGGGAGTATCTAAGATGACATTACTAAGTAGCCTCATGGTTCCTTGAACAGCCCTCGTCTTCTATTTTTCCTTATTCTCCTTATTCTTCTTCCATTTAGGAAAAATAAAAGTGTCGAGAAAAAGAAATACGAGGTCTTTTTTTTTCCTTCCTCACAGCATTTTTTGTTTTTCTATTCTTAGTGCTCCGCTGGACTTTGTTGAGCATGCTTCCTGCTTCCCTTTAAGTAATCACCAGCTTAGAACTGAAACTCACTTTTTTGTTCATTTTGCCGGGCTCACCAGTCCTGTGTTTGTTTCCTCAATCTGAGTGTAATGCAAAGTGCAGTGTATGTATTGCACTTTGCTATATTGTACATTTGGGGCCTTGCAAATAGCGTTTATGTTGGTGTGATGCTCCTTTGTGGCCATTAGTTTTGCATGGAAAAACCACTCTGCTTTCCACACCGCAGTCTCGCTGCCCTTATAACTCTTCAAAAGAGTTCATGCGCAGCAGAATGGGCTAATTGGGTGGAAATGTGTTGACATTTCACCAACACGTCTCCCCAGTCCTACGGCAGTATGAGATGTATCCAATCAATTATTCAGATGATCTAAGCATGAAGAAGACAAGCATGCACCCCGGCTCTGCTGGACATCCACTGGCCCCCTGCTTCAAAAACTAATGGTTCATTTAGAGAACGTCTGCTGCACCAGCCTGGTACGCTGCATAAAAACTCTCTCACCTGGAACATAAAGTTTAAACTCAGTAACTGCTCTCTTTCCATCTGGCCTGCTGTTCACTGTTAATCCTGATCTCTTTATGTTGACATACTTGTCATGTTAGCCTCGCAGTACAGTTGAGAATAAGGCTAAAAGTATCTTTTTATTACCACGGCACATGTCCGTCTGTAGGTGGGGGTATAGTTGGTTTACAAAATGAAATTAATAGAGGAAGTCCAAATGGAGTAACGGGTAAATACAGCCAAAGCTTATCAGGGTCTCGAGTACTGCACCACGCCTACATCTAGGTTTAAAAACAAAAGAAATGTGTGTAACTACTCCTCAAACTTCCTGTTTGCAAACAGTAGCAGAAAGCAGAAAGACCATGGAGCCACAAGGCCATCACACAGTCTAGGAAGGACATGCATCCTGGCTGTTAAGCTTTATAGTGCTGTGATGTATTCCAGCCATAACAGGTGACATCGTTGTTTGCAGGTATACGTGCAAACCATGAGCATGTGTGCTTGAATATCAGGAATGCCTTGGCATCATGAGGGAAACTGATTTTTATGCTGCACTTTTAGCTGATAAATGTTGAACAAGAGTCACTTTCACTCCAATATAAGAAGAAAAAAAAGACTTAAGAATCAACACTGATTCATACACAGAGTGTCAGAGCCTTGAACATGGATCTTTTGAATCTTTTGCAAAAATGGAGAACGTCAGCTCTGCTAAAACACGAGCTAATGCATTGCATGATTACATCAATTACATCTTACTTATCTGAAGTATTACTGAGCTTCTAATCAATATATACTGCTTTCTACTGCCAAAAAAGTAGTAATAAAGATCAGCAACAAGGCCACAGGCGTTTACATTTGTGGCAGGACGCTTGTCAGGCTAAGCTGTAGTCTGAGGCATACAGCATAAAGCGACATTATAGCCTAGCTCACAGATTTAACATTGTATTATTAATGATTCATTACAATGTAAAAGACTTTAGCGCAGACGGTACATATCAGTCCAACTGTGGGGATCGAGAGAAAGGGTTTTAAAACTATCAGTATCAACGGGCATAACAAGTTCTATATCAGCTTACTGAGACACTACAGTCTGGGCTTTGTTTGCTGCTGTCGCCTCAGCTTGGTTGTAGCAATGCCAACTGTGGTATGAGCCAGATGTGGCCCAGAAGTCATGAACTGGGCTTGACATGGGTTTGGCCCAAATTCCACAACACACCTGACATTCAGCAACACAGATCTTAGGTGTCAGTCGCAGCCAAATGAGGCCCAAACAAAACTGATTGTGCACATTTGTGCCAGCGAGTGATTGAGGTGTGTGTACCCTGAAAGGACGCTCACACAGGAACAAAATGGAACTCTTTTAAAAGCTCTCCAGCTCCTCATTGTCTTTTCAGTTGAATACTGCATGTCTGTCCTCTTTAAGTCTCCTGTCTAAGAGGCTTCTTCTTGTAAGCTCGATCTAAAATATGACTGGCCAAGATTTCAACTTTACCCATGCTTCTGAGTGGGATTCACACCTCGCCTGAATGAGGAAGCTTGTTTATTTTTTTTTATCCTTCACTGGTGTCTGCCAGCTTAACAATTTGCAGAGAGTGATTGTGCAAACTCAGCCTATTGAGAGACTATGGAGTCCTCCCAAAAGCCAGCAGCACATAGCCCGATTGCAACTTGCTGGTCAGGTGTTGATTATTTCAAAAGTTCTCTTGAAGAGAAAAGAAAAATGAAAACAATGGCTGCATTGGAGAGGTTGTTTTTTAATGTTTTTAACCAGATAAATTCTTTATTAAGCCTGACTTCTATCCTTTCCATCAAAGTAATAAAGCTAATGGATCAGCAACAGCATAAACATGAACATGAACACATTACCAAGTCTTGCATGTATCTTTGACACTGCCTTCTGGTGACAGTTCACAGCTACAACATGTAGATGTCCACCTATAAAGCTCTGTATAGAGCCAATGGATGCAAGGTGGGTGCAGAAGGGTGCTTTTTTTGGGAATTCCCCTTTGCACATTAGGTTAGTTGGTGACTCCTAAATGTGAGTCAACGTGAGTGTGAATTGTTGTCTGTGTCTGTGTATTAGCCCTGAGATGGACTAGGTATACAGGGAGTACCTCGCCCAGTGACAGCAGGACGAGCAGTAAAGAGGATGGATGGATGGATGGATGGATGGATGGATGAATGGATGGATGGATGGATGGTCGCTGGACGTCATGTCTTAAAATACTGATTCTGGTTTTCTTTACTTTAGTTTATTTTTGGTCACAAGATGTGTTACTGCAGTAGTCTAATGGGCCTTTTGGAAGTGTAACAGCACTACTTGTGCACAACAGATGGGCAAAAATTCATTCATCGTCAACTTTTGACAAGGTTCATTCGCTAATTGAAAACTGTAAAGTTTCACAGCTGCATCACAGCTTTGTCTAGAGACAGCAGTGGCATTATTATTTGTTTTGGGTGTTTTTTCAAACGTGTAGTTACATAGTTCGAGGCTCTCTTAGATGTAGCTATTTAGCTTATATTTTTTATATATTTTACTAACACTGAACTGTCAACACTGTTTATAAACACGGCTACAGTTCCTTCCACCAACAGGGGGATAATGATGCTGCTGCAAATGTGTGTGTTTGCACCCAATGCTCATATTTATAGTTTGTACGATATCATGTAAACACGGCAGCAAAGATTAAAGAAGATGCTTTTCTTTTAGGTCAACCACTGACTCCACTGCATAAATCTGCAAGATGACCTGGATGGTGGAGCCCTTCGTGCCTCGCAGAAGCATTTTCAGCACCTAAAAGTATCTCAGATTTCAAAGGCTGATATGAGTCCCAGATTTCTGCTCACATTTCTCTTTGAGTCGCACATCGCCACTCTGTCCCACATCTGTTCCTGTCCCTTCCTGTTTTACAGCCCACTGTCCTTGGATAGCCTGATAGGTTCTTAAAGTCCAATTTATCATTGTTATGCATTTCTGGGAACAGCCTCCAGCAATTATTCAAATGAGGACGGCGAAGAACAGACTCCTCGTGCGGGTTCAAACTCGCTACGATGGAGTGAGCGGAGAAACCGAATCTGATCCTCTTAAAAAGTGAATGTAGCTGTGATTACAAGGAAATACTGTCTATAGCTGTCATCTCTGTGCGTGCGTGCGTGCGTGCGTGCGTGCGTGCGTGCGTGCGTGCGTGTGTGTGTGTGCGTGTGTGTGTGTGTGTGTGTTAGGTGGAGAAGGGGTGGGGGTGTTGCTGATGGTGTGGTCATATACAGGATGCAGTGTGGCTGGGGGAATGGAGGAGGGGAGTTGGGCTGATGGTGACGTTCATTACACGCACCGGTGCACACGCATAACCCTGGCTGAGACACACAGCCATCATTCATACACACACACACACACACGTATACAAACTGGCCACACACAAACACACACACATTACAGATATTCCTGCAGGCAGACACGACAAACTTCCTGTCACACTCACCTCACAGAGATTCAGTCCTGCCTTACCTTCTTTCTTTCACAGAACTGCAAATGTGCAGCTTCATCCATTCCTCTTCTTCTCTGACCTTCTCCCTCTGCAGAAACAGTCACATGAGTCCTGAGATAAAATATCAACACAGTCAAAATTTATGATTTCTCTTGGAAAGAAAAACAAAAAAACGCTGTGAGTACAATTAGTTCATTTGCTGTGAGCAGCTTGTGAAAACAAGTGGAAAGCACAGCAGGCCTGTATGACTCCTGTTTTGGTTGTACAGAGCGAGTGGGCCTGTTGGGTTTTCTCTTACACATAAAACGCTCCAAAAACAAATAAAACTAAAGCAATTAATGGTACAGTGACTGCAGGGTCTTTATCTGAAAACTCTACGTGCAGATAAACAGAATAAACCTGTTGGGATTACCTTAGCTGGATGATTGAGCATGCATCAAGACAGAGT
>VOQK01000988.1:5501-30486 GCA_015052645.1 Benitochromis conjunctus | reverse complement strand
TAAAAATATAATCAGATTACAATAAGAGTTAGTTTGGAATGTGTTACACCCAAGACTGCTGACTGACAGGTTTAGCTGTACTAGCACTTTTTTTTTATATCTTATATCATAATCATAAGATTATGTGAAAACCAGTAAACTATCTAAAACAGGAAAAATGGCTTATGTGTTAGAAGGGAAAGTTGCAGTGCAGGAAATGCTTTAATCTGGCAGATCAGTGTATGAGTCTACTGGCAACAAACTAAGGGCCGTCTAGAAATGTTCATCAAACACACCCATATTACTTGTACATATAATTTGTGTCATTAACAGAAAAGACAATCTTTAAAATATAATATAATATAATATAATATAATATAATATAATATAATGGAAGTATTGGAATCACTGTTCTGATTTATTTCCGTAGGGGATCCAAGTATCACTCAGATCTTCGATGTGTCAGCGTGACTGTTCGAAATGGTGCCCCAACCAGTGCTTCAGCTTGTAAGTATCAATGACAGGAAGTAACTGTTAACAAATATATAAAGTTTCTAAATGTTGCTAGAGCTGTGTATTTGTAAATAATTTTTGACATTGTTGCAAAATGCATTAGTTAGAAATGAAAAGTTAAAATAGAATAAATCGTTATAGATTATTCAAATGTGTTAAACATTTAACATTTTATTCTCCTATCAGAGTATTCAAAATGACACAGAAAACACAATACCTAAATGCATGGAGTGTATACAAATGCAACGGATTTGTTCTCTCGCTCTAGCTAAGACTAAAAAAAAAAGAAGGCAGTGTTCACAGCTAACTTGCTAGCACGTTAGCTGTGAACACCAGCTCATTCATCAACTGGCTAACAGAAATGAATTTCCCTTCATATTCATCTATTTTCTTGGAAGCAGAAATGATTTTCTGTTAGCTAGTTGTCCAACGGTCTGGTGTTCACCAGCTAACTTGCTAGTAGCTCATTCTGCTGTTAACAGGCCATTACCAAATTTAACATTCCATACTCAAATTTATAAATAACAACAAAATAAAATAAAATGGAGAAAATTGACTGTTAGAAAACACGATGGACTCAATCCTAAATTTAAAAAGTCGCAGCTAATGGTGTGGCAGACTGTTGCCGTTTTTAAATTCAGCGGTCCTCCTCTAACGGGGTGATTGTTGATCAATGGAGGTTGTATAAAAATTATATGGCGGCATTGTTTCCTTATAGCCCAATCATAAATAATGTGTTTTTTGTTGGTTCAAAATAATTTCCAGATCATCATTTTCAGATCACCTTTCTCTCTCTTGTCTAGCTTTTAGCCTTAATCTTTTTACTTTTATCTTTAATGTCATAAATCCAAAGGTGATATAGGTATAGTTCTTAAACTTTGTGACAGCGTTTGTCAGTCAGTCAGGTCGACTAAATCTTTGTGTGTTTCTAAATGAAAAGTCTGTTTTGTTGATCAGAAGTTCTTTAATCATTTTCTCCTTGTTTTAGTTCTCCTGGTCATGGGATCTTTCCTTTCAACTCTAATTCTTGCCTTCCCTTCCATGTAAGTATGTGTCTGTGTATTTAGATCTTTTTTCGCCTAAATTTGACATTTTGTGTATTTTTTTAAAGTGTTAGGCCTATAAAATTATTATTACTATTATTATCTTTTAAACTGAAACAAAATCAACCCCTTTGATGATCATTCTGATGTTGAGTTTTTGTCTTTCGTCTCAGATGAATATGGATAAAATCAGAGGTAAGTCTGTTCTTCTATAATCAGAATTTCTATCAGAGTATCAGAAAACTGCTCTTTACCACTAAATACTAATAGTACCACTAGTATTGTTAAAGGTAGTAGTCTTGATGTCCAGTGACTGAGCTAAAGAAAACTATGAACACACACAATGGCTATGGCTACCTCTGTAGGGGCATAAAAATAATTCACAAAATATGCTAACGCCACACATAGCACAATTGATTCCATGAAATATTCCATAAATGAGTCATACAATCATTAACTATCTACCATGTCAATCCGAGGATCATCTCAAATGTTAAAAAATATTTTCTATGAAAGTACAGTTTCTAATTTCCTTCTAGATTGAAGATGTACCAGACTCTGGATTGATGCAACGGTAGCGCCCTCTACTGTTACAACATGAATGTCATCTGACTCTGCACAAATAATTTTTTTCAAGTTTCTTCTTTAAGTTTTGTTTCAACCAATGTAATCAGATTAAATAAGTACAGAAAAAAAATAATGTTAAATGCGTTAAATATCTGAATTTATCTGGTTCTAACTGTGATTCTGTTCATGGATTTTATAAGTGCTTTTAATGTCATTTCACTGTGGTTTTATGGATTTTACAATCTTTTGTGTTTATATTTGGAGTAGTAATGTATTGAACATAAATAAACATAGTAATAATCACCCAGTAAATCATCGTCATAGTAAAATGGGGATTATTTTAATATGTAATTGCTGGTTTTGTGAGAGCTTTACGAGGAATTGCACAATTACAAGTCTCGAAATGCTGTTAATGAAGTATAACATAACATCCATATTGGACTAATGGAATTTATTTATTTGCAAAGTCCCGTGCAAGTGTGACTGAACTTCGAAGTGTCATTGTTGCAAACGCTGATTGGAGTCTTTACTTGTTTGTCCTCATTTGTTTCAGGTTCCATTGCTGATTTACTGAGTTGATGTAAATTTTATTTCTGATAGTCCAGCTTGATTTATTTGACCAAGTTATTAATCTCATCATTTGTAACAACACCTCCTATTAGTCCACAAACTACAGCACTTGAACCAACACCTACTAGGCAACCAAACACGACTCCTAGAAGTCTTTCAAAAACAACATTCCCAGGCAATACACCAGTTTGTGTGTATGAATTACAGACGGCAACTGTTACCAAACACTAAAGCTTCATAGACATGTCGAATCAAGAGCAAAAATTGAACTTGCTTGCTTTAATGACCATTAAAATCTTAACAGCAAATTTTTGAATCACTTTTACTTGATGGAAATCCTCACCATTCTTTGATGACAGTGCTGATCTTTGAGAGCACAAAAAGACAGACACTTGGTTTTGATTTGTGTGATGATGTTGTTATTATCCTGTTAGCAATTGAGTAGTAGTGGGTCCAGGGAAGATTGAAACAAATGAATGGATGTAACATCACTTTCACTCAAAGAAATCATGTGATCAGTTTCATGGCTGCCAACTTTTGTCCCAACCGTGTATGAAAGATGTGCGAAAAAGCAATCAGACAACCATTCCTGTGATGACTTTCTTTTTAACAGAGTACATATGTACTGAATGAGGCAAGGTTGGGGTTTTTCTTGGCATAGATGAACCCCAAGAAGACATTGAAATGTTGGCGAGATAGAGATTTTGTGTTGCAACTTACCCCAGTTGGGTACTGTAGGATGTAGCAATGAATAAACCATGTGAAATAGTTAAGGACGTTAAAAAGATTGCTACTTGCTGTAGACAAATAAGGATATCTCGAAATTTAAGAAAACTAGCACATATATTCAGTGAGTTGTAAGTGATTAAAAAAAAAAGTGTAGTAATCATCTAAATGTGTCAAAATATTAGAGAGGAGTGACAAAACTATAGAGGCTCTGATGCCTTGCTAGCAGGTTAGCTAGTGGACAAAGTCACTTTTCTTTGCTTGCACAAAGTCAGTTTAAAATGTCACCAAGTTTCTAGAGCAAGCGTTTTTGCACAGCTCAATTTTGCAGTGCCGCATTGTAGTATTACCAAGTTATTATGTTACAAACAGCTGAGAAAAGCTCACGTCATACAAGGCAGCAGTCCAGGCTGACACTCGTGGAAGTTAGACAGTTTGTTAAAAGCACCATTACCGTTAACTCCGTGATGCATTGTTTTATCAGGGCGACTCTCCAAAACATTCAGAGATTCATTATGCAACTGGATCTCTATGCATGGCAAAAGTGAGGGAGTTAGACCTAGACTGACCTTTTGTGATGACACAGTGTCTATAGAAATACTCACAAGAGCTGAAATGTTCTGTAAACCCACCAATCGTGTGGGAGCCCAGGCACTCTCCCGTTATGTATGCATCATTACCAGTATAAGGTATGCCCTTTACTTGCCGCTCACATAAGGCTGACACAAGTTTACTGAAAACTTTATCCACAACAGAGTATTTGCAAACTTCCTCTAAACAGAGCGGTACCAACTGTATTTGGTCAACAGCTAATTGGTGGTGTGGACAAACTATGGCTTGAAGTTTGAAATGATCTGCCCAAACTCAAAATTCAGACTGGATATATTAATGCCAAATAGAGCAAGCTCAATTTAAGATAAAATATAATGGACTTGACATCAGTTTAAAAAAAAATAATTGCAGTTCGCTGCTGTAAATTTAGTTTATCTTTGATGAGGGAGAATGAGCATAAGTGTGAGTCACAGACCTGTCTGCCAGAAGAATGCTATCTTGGTTTTGATTTTCATTCTTGGTTGCGTTATGTTTACTAAACACTGGGAGTTAAAATAGTCATGTACACATGCCTGCATGTTGATATTAAGAGTACCTAATGGGCTGAACATTCTCAATATGAAACCCTGTGAAAGCATATCTTTACACACTAATCCCAGAGTGCAAGGTATCTTTACCAACATCTCTCTGTGAACTTTTGCAAAACACCAGTGCTTGAATGGTTGGGAACTAGAATCAGCTCTTTAATGTGTACAGTTTGCGAAAAAATCTCAATCTCTAATTAATTTTAAACATGTTCTTGGACACACAAAGTCTCGCTGACTGGCATGAAAAGAATTACACATTTCAGGTCCATCTACACAAACAAATGCATTGCTTTTCAGTGATTATTTCAGTGTTGGCGTTGGGACTGGAATGACATTTATAGTCGTGGTCATAAAACTAGCGTGGCATCAAGTAACACTGTGAGGAATCTTGGAGTCATTATTGACCAGAATATGTCCTTCAGTGTGTACGTTATACTCATTTGTTTGACTGCTTTCTTGCTTTTGCGCAATATCTCCAAAATGAGGAACATCCTGTCTTAGAGTGATGCTGAAAAATGTGTTCTTTTTATGACTTCTAAGCTGGATGACTGTAATTCATTGTTATCGGGATGTCCTAAAAAAACTTCCTGAAAAGTACTTAGTTGATCCAGAAAGAGGGAGCATATTTCTCCCACACTGGCTTCTCTTCATTGGCTCCCTGTTAAATCAAGAATTTAAAATTAAAAAATTTAAAATCCTGCTCGTCACATACAAGGTCTTGAATAGTCCCTAACCCCCAACCCTATTCACCCCTAACCCTAGCCCCCTACCCTGACCCCTGCCCTAACCCTATTCACCCCTAACCCTAACCCTAACCCCAACAATACTTCTGCAATGTTGCAGTTCTTCTGCTATATTGCAGTGCTTGTGGTATATTGTAGTATTCCAGCTATATTGTAGCATTTCTGCCATATTGTAGCACTTCTGCCATATTGCACTACTTCTGCTATATTGCAGTGTTTCTGCTCAAGTTTTCAAATACTGACTTCAGCTTCTTCAGCTATTTGTGCTATGTTGTACTTTTTCTTCTCAGTTACAATATTTCTGCCAAGTTCTGCTATGTTATAGTATTTCTGCCAAGTTATTTTGTTTCTTCCAAGTTATAGCATTTCTACTAAGTTTTTACATTTTTGGTAAGTTGTCATGCTTCTGCAAAGTTATTACAAGTTCAACAACTTTTAAAATACCGACTTCAGCTTCTTCAGCTATTTTCAGCTTTTTTCAGCATACACATACAGCATTCACACAGCATTTTCGCAGGAAATGCAAATTTTTCTAGTTTACCTTTAAATTACGTAGAAATTCACATTCAGCCACTGAGAAAACCACAAGCAGGACAAAATGATGGATAACATGGGCGCAGATGTGCACTCATGTCAGTTTACCTTTGGAAACGTCTGATCTCAATGAGCAATGAGTGAATCTTGATCTGTGAACAAGTTTCAGTATCTTCACTCAAAACAATAAGTAAATAAAACTATACTATCTTCAAAATCCTAAATGGGACACATTTTTCCACTAGTGTGACCGGCGACAATACAACAAATGACTGACCACTGATCAGTGTTCTGTGTCTAAAGCTTTATGTAGATAAGTTTTATTTTAACAGTCATTCTACACTAATGTAAGTGTTCCCAATGAAAGGAAGCTAGCTGGAAATATGGCAGCTGCATTTCTGTCGGAAGACTCAAAATGTTAGAAAAACAGAGACTACAGATTTTATTCTGAGCTGATAATAAAGCCACATTTTCACTCTTCACACTGATCCCTGATTATAAAACGATTCATGTTAACTACAAAAAACAGAAAATTAACATCACATGTATAAGGAATCAGGGTCAGTCAGGTGGTACGGGTGCAGCAGGAGGGGAGGAGCAAGAGAGAAATTTAGATAACCTTCCAGCAAGCAGCTTCAATTCACACAGTCTGTTACCATGGTTTTTGACTCAGAGTTAAAGTTAACTCTCTTTCTGTGATATAAAACCCAGAATTTCTCTCAACTCTGGGTCAGCAAACTCGACTTTTTAGGTCATCTTGCTTCCTGGAATAGGGCTCCTGGAGAGAGATGTTTTTGCCTTCTTTGTGTTTTAGTTTCACTTTCACACTAAACTCACTGTATGAGTATGTTTAGGAAACATTGCAGCCTCATGTATGATATGAGTGTACATAAAATTAAACCTGTATGTTGACAATGAGGGTACCAAGTGTGTTGAAGGGTGCTGATCAAGCATTTCTTGGTGTCACTGGTGTCACTTTGTCCAGGACAAAAGACACCTTTACCAAAGTCTTGCTGTCTTATGTAAAAAAACAAAAATACTATTTAACATAACTGAATAAACACCTTATTGCATTAGGTGTTTTCACGTGTTGTATTTACCTCTCAATAAGACCCACCTTATTGAGAGGTAATAATGCTCTGCTAACAGATTGGAGTGATATAATTAAAGTCAATTTGTAAGTGAGCTTAATGCCACATTTATGCAGGATAAATATCACTGAAACATACACATAGGCTTCAAATGAGGAACATACACCCGTGTTTAAAACCCAAATAATTCTCACTGGTCACAAGTCTGTACAGCATGGATGGTAAATAAAGTTTAATCTAATCTAATCTAATCTAATCTAATCTAATCTAATCTAATCTATATGAACAATACAGTAGAGATACAAACACAGGGGCCTTGATGTCCAAGGTTCTGCAACAAATGACATGCAGGTAATGTAGTTGTTTGAAAAATGAACTGAAAGAAATAAAATGCAGATATTTGACCAATCAAATCAATTGTGGGGCAAAAGAAAACATTTGGCAAACGTATTATATACAAATGAATCTAATTTCTGCCGCCTGTATGAAGGATTCAAAGAACATCAACATTTGTCATTGCTGACCTCAGTCATGACCTCAGTCCTGACCTCAGTCCTGCAGGCTAATCAGGAAATATTCACTGATGTGAAATGAAATCTTGTTTACTGTAAACTAAATTGTATGCCATGTTAAAAATACTAAATAGAGAAAACATGAGTCAGTCAGAGAGAGGCTGTCTTTGTAGTTACAAGTGAATGATTGCAGCTGCTTAGTGAGGTTTTACTTAAGTGGTTTAGTGAGGTATTCATTTGTTTCTATTGTCACCTCCTTGGTGTTTTTTTGTACTTCTTTCTTTTTTTGTTTCTTTTTTTTACCTTTTAGGCTATTTTTATCTGTAATATTTTATATATTTCATTGATTTTGATATTTTGGCTGTTGTAACACAGTAATTTCTCAGCTAGGATAAAAGTATCCACAGACAAACAGACTCACTATGTCGCTGTCTGTGCTGCCGCTGCTCTTCTTCGTGATTTGCAGCACACAGACTTTTGACTTCTTGAGCACCCAGCAGCCTGGATTTTATGGCACAGCAATGTACTACACAAAAGACACTGATTTAAATGGACCTGCTATGGTATGTGTGCTTTCTTTTGTCAAATGTACTTACTTTTTGAAATGTGCTTGTCCTTAAGTAAAAGCATACTCACTGTTATTCCACAGCTGACAGTTTGTTATACACTGAACAACCGCTATTGCTACAACGCTACCTCGAATACTTGCCGAAATAGCAGCTGTGGAAATGTGCTAAACAAAATCAATGAAATCAGTGGAGAGTGGTGCCAGATGGAGGAAATCAATTATGGTCCGGTTCCCAGCAATGATGTGTATCTGGTTAGGTAAGTACACCTTAGGAATAACATTTTCATGAAAATCTAAACAAACATCTCTTCAACTTCAATATTTCAACTGAACATTAACTTTCTTAAAAGAATAGTAGGCCAATGATTGGCTCTGATGATATAATAACACATTTGATATTAGGTTTGATTGTCCTAGTGTATAGTACATATCTACTATACACTATGCAGCACAGTGAAAATCCAATCTCTAACAAATTTCTATTGAAGGCTGGATGGTGGTAATTGGATGTACGGCAGTAACTTGACTTCTGGTGTTAACAAGACGAATGGAGTTATGAATAACATTACAACTGAAGCACTGATAGACCTAAGGAAGCGCTCTGACATTGGCAAAGAAAACTCATCCCCACAGACCGCCATCCTGCCACTCCTGACGTAAGTTTGCTCACTGTTTGAGTCACTGTTTACGGCTTTAAACTGTTGTGTGTGTGTCACATTTGGCCCTGTCTGTGCTTTTATATTGTGCAATTCATCCTAAAATTAAATTACCACATTCCTCTGAGCTGTACTGATATTTGAATCCGTTTTTTTTGGCACAACACAACTAGAATATCTCGTTTTTGTAGGTAGTCCTCCTTCTTCTATCCACTTTGTGCAATATACCAGGAAACATAACAGTTCCAGAGCATGATACTACCCCAACCATGCTTTCAAATCTAGGAGTGTTGTTGTCTTGTCAATGAAAGCCAAATAGCTCAGTCATTGCATCATCTGATCATAAAACTCTTCTCCGGAAGGCATTTGGCTCGTCAGTGAGGTTGTCTTGGACCTTGAAGTTGTGAATTTGAGACCAGGGGCTTTTTTTCTTGGTCAACACTTTCTCAGTTCATGTCAGGCTTGAACCTAGGTGGTTCCTGGGTATTTCCTGTACATGCTAACCACTTTCTTCAGATCTGAGGGTGACAGTTTGGTCTGAAACATCCATCATGCAGTTGTTTGAACTGATGATCTTGGAATCAGCAGTTTTTAGAAATGCTTCCATGTGACCTTCCCAATCTACAATTCTTCTTTTTAGAGCTTTGCTGAGTGCTTTGGACTTTTCCAATGTTGGTCAAATCAATGATTGCTGTCAAACAAATCTTTTTTTAAACCAAAGAGAAACTACCAGTTGTAGTGAATCATGATCACTAATGAGAAGTTAATTGAACTCAGCCTGTCAAGATAAAAGACAATATAGCATCAAGATTGGATATGAGAAAATCCTAAATAAATTCAAACTTGTACATCCAATTCTTGATTCAAGGAGTATGCTGTACAATTATTCCACTCTGGAAAAAAGGGCAGTTCAAAGATCTCATTAAAAGCCCAAAATTGCCATGTCATTCATGCCCATGTTCAGTATATGTAAACTTCTGATCAACTGTACCTTCTTGGTCTCTCAAGAAGGGAAGCCAGAGTTGCAGTTCCTTAGCCATCCCTTCTTTTCTAATGTCCACCACTGGGCGACACATGTGGTTGCAAAAAGAGTTTCTGATTCTATAGAAGTGTATGGAAAATGGTTTTCAGCCTTCTTCTCTGTAAACACTTCCCTCTGTGTTTCTCTGATTGTTGGCAATATAGAATAAAATGTGATGTCCATTTTCTAAATTTTGCTCATTAGAGTCAGAAAGGAGAATTATGTCAAATAAAATGATTGACTAATTACTTTTGACAAACATACAGGATCACAGTCAGATTGATGTCTTGGTAATAACGTCAAAACAAAAACTGAATGCTAGGAGTTTCAGGCATAGGTTTCAATGTCAGAGCAGCTCCTGTAATGTTTATCTCCTGATTAATGCTAGTTAAAAGAATAATAAATGCTAGAATTTCCCTCACCAGAATGAAAGTACAAACCTCTTGTATTAGCTGTGCCAAATTGTGGAAATTATTTGTCCAACGACTAAAAGAGTCACCATGCTAAGTGGACATAAATAGGCTTAGTAAAAACCTACTGCTCTTCAGTAAAGTCTTTAACTGAAATTGTTCTAGTGGAGCTGCTTAATCAAAAGGATTCTTTTTTTAATTCCCAGAGTTCCTTCAAACTGCCAGACGAATTTCACCTTGTTGATGTTTGATCCT
Organism: Benitochromis conjunctus; assembly: GCA_015052645.1. Taxonomy (NCBI): domain Eukaryota; kingdom Metazoa; phylum Chordata; class Actinopteri; order Cichliformes; family Cichlidae; genus Benitochromis; species Benitochromis conjunctus. The sequence goes on along the minus strand of VOQK01000988.1, from coordinate 20,159 downwards.
GATGGAGACAAGGTTAAATGCAGATTTGGAAACACATCAGAGTGTCAGCCCTGCAATTCGTCATCTTTCCTCACCATTTTACCAGTGAGTATAACTTTTATTTAGAGGATAGTTTTCCCAAAGCTACCTTATTAGGCTATTTTGATCACATCTCCCTTTTCTGTCCTCTTGCAGTCATCTTGTACTCTATCAATCAGCCCCACCAATAGCAGTAGTGTAAATCTGTATGCAGTACAGCTGATGATGGAGGACTTCCCCATGGAGAACATCACACTTACTCAAACCAATGGGACAGAGACAACAATAACTACCAATGATGCTATCAGCAAAGTGCCACTCCAATTTGTTTTGAGAGGTATATGCCTATATTATAATACTTTGATAATTTTTAAATACTTCAATCGTTGGCAATATCAGCGATATGCTCTGAATTTAAAATACTGTCTATATTCAGACTGATCTTCACAATGAGTGAAAACATTTTCTGTCCAAGGTCACATCATTTGAGTTTGAACTGTGTCATTTATTAACTCAAACATAGACACTGGCAAAAAGAATTCAAGCCCCAACAGTTTTATTAAAAACAGAAACCTGGGAGTTGACTGTAAGGGGATGGTTTACATCACCTGGTGTGGCAGGTTGGTGAATGTTTCTGTACTGCGTCTGCTATGATTGGGCAGTCAGCTAAAGTCCTTCCCCACATTAAGACTCTGATGACACAATTCCACAGGTGTAATGACACAGGAAAGGTGAGACTGCAACATACAGTACAAGGCATAATCACTTTTACTGGTTCACCATGTACTGATATAACAATGAAAATATATTAACTCAGTTTTTAATGTAAGTCAGCATTTCTTCTTACAATATTCATATGAATTACTTACCTTTCGGGCCCAGACTCACCCCGGCCACCTCTTCCAGCTCATCCACGCAACACCAAAGCCAGCCAAGAGAAGTAAATTCTCCAGTGAGTCCCTCAGATACTCGAACCACCACAAGAAGCTCCTTTCAATAGGAAGAGTAAAGGCTGTACGCCAAGCTTCTAGAAGACACCATTCCCAACACGTAATACACCAACGATTTGTCCCGTCTCGAGGCGTCCCATAGGAACGCAAAATGGCTGTAGCTCAGGTGGTAGCGCGGGTCACCGCCTCACCGGAAGGTCGGTGGTTCGATCCCAGGCTCCTCCAGTCTACATGCCAAGTATCCTTGGGCAAGATACTAACCTACTACTGGTGCCTACTGGTGATGGTCAGAGGGCCCGGTGGCGCCAGTGTCCGGCAGCCTCGCCTCTGTCAGTGCGCCCCATTGCAGCTGTGGCTACAATGTAGCTTGCCATCACCAGTGTGTGAATGGGTGAATGACTGATCCTTAAGGTCCTTAGGGACTGAGTAAAGCGCTATACAAATGCAGGCCATTTACCATTTTTTTAATTTAGATAGTGTTTTCCAAAGTGATTCACGATGAGAAAGTAAAATAAATGTACACGTCTAGATTCATTCCAAACAGTTCTCATGTTTCCTCTTGTTTCCGAATGCCAATGATTTGTCACATAGCGTCATATGTTACGTTTTGGGATGAGAACGTGTTGGAGAGAATGTCTGAGCTTCCCACCCTTCCCATAAGGTAGAGCCTAGTGCCCCTTCAAAGGAAACTAATTTCTAACCACTTATATCTGCAATCTAGTTGAGGGTAGGAACATAGATTCACTGGTAAATTGACAGCTTCACTTTCATGCTCAGCTGTCTTCACCACAATAGATTGGTGTAGCCCCAATCTGTCAGTCAGTCTTGTGCGACACTCCCCTCACTCATGAACAAGACCTCTTGAACTCCTCCACTTGGATAGTAACTTGTCCCTGACCTGGCTTTCATTTCAGTATAAAAATGTCAGTATGACTCACAAACTTGCTTTATATATTGTTTCAGTGGACACTGCTGTGACATCCTGTGCAGAAGGAGCGTTTTTGCCCAAGTTCCTGCCTCCAACCCCAGACAACAAGGCTAGGTTCTCCATCAATGTTGGTCAGACCCTGGAATTTAGCATCAAGGCAGAGGCAACAAACTCTACGTAAGTGAAAGGGCAATACATTAAAAACAAATGTTACACATTAAAATGACAAAGGTTGATAAGATCTTCAGGACTGAACCTGGATATATCTCTACAAATCATCTGTGGGTGTTGGTAATGATTTTTCCAGGTCATTAGGTGAAGAATCTGATTTTAACTATTGATAAATAAGACAGGCTTGACGAGGCAGCAATGAATGAGACAAAGGAGTTATACTATTCTTCTCTATTACATCTAAACATTGGATTCATAATACATCTTTGTAAAGAGGCTTTTGCTTTTCTGTTTGCTGAAGGATCTCTGAGTTGCTGTTCACCGGTCCATCTAATGTAACTGAGATTAAAATTGGACCAGGACAGTTCACTCTGAGATGGATGCCGTCTGAAAGAGAACATGGTGGAAGCCATCCATTCTGCTTCGTTATACAGGCAGACTCCAAGTCAGTAACTTGATTTATACAGTACTGTGCAAAAGTCTTGACTAGCTCTTGTTTCATATTTTGCTTGTAAGGAGGTTCCAAGGAGAAGGACTTTTGTTATATATATTTTTTAAGTAAGCAAGTGTTCTCCAGGTTTTATGGAGGTCTTTCAAAGTTTTCTTCACACATTGGCTGCTTTTTCACTAATTTTCAGTTCAGTCCTTGTACCTGACCATTTCCTGAGAAATGGTCACTTATTAACCTATCAATCATCAATGCATTATGGGTACATCCCAACTCAAGAAAGTAGAGCTAGTAACTAACTAGCTCTACTCCCCAACAGCCAGTTTTGAATTATATCTTTAGGCTCTTTGCTATACTAGCATCCTGTTTCAAAAAACACATAATTTGTTTCTATTTCTTAAGTTGATTCCATAAAAAATGCCTAAGATAACACAGTTTGACAAGAATAAAATAGTATTTTTGCACGAACTAGGTGATTCTCATATAGCTATTAGCCACAAACTTTGAAAGTCTTAGCTTGGTGTGTGGTGCATCTTTAAAAGAAGTAGTGACAGGCTTAGAAACCTATCAACAGCAGATGAACAGTATTTGAAAATCATGTCTTGCATCTAGCCATTCAGTTGAGTTATCTACTCAAAACAGGGACAAAAGGCTGAGGTATACCAAATTGCACAAGAAACACACTGAAAACCAGTGACAATTAATTATGAACAGTTATTATTCCAAGTGTGAACTTTTTGGTTCAAATTACTGTGTTCAAATTACTCCTGAGGTGGTCAGGAAAGAGGTACGGCAGTGGTACCTAAGGCCATTTGCAAAACATGCTGACATTTCTATTATGGTTTGGGGTCACTCGTGTTGTCAAAAGTGACAGAATTAAGAATACAGAAAAGTATCATCAGATTTTGTTAGCAGCAACTTCATTTTTGAGTATGACAGTGATCCCAAACACAATACAGTAAAATTATACCTGGATAGGAAAAACAAACAATGGAACACTGTCAGTCATCAATTTGCCTCCCCAGAGACAAGACCTCAACAATATTGATGCAGTGTGGGATCATCTTGAGAGAAAATGGCTCAGAAGGTAGCCAACATTCAAAGAAGACCTTTGACTGTCCTTCAATAAGCCTGGAGAACTTTTTCTACAGTCTGCGTAAAGAAATTATAAGAAAGCTTGGCTGTGTTGAACTGTAAACTTTTTTTAAGAGTGAGTTTCTTTTTAAGGGTGAACCTCTTGAAAGTGACTTACAAATTTTGTTTGTAGATTTCATCAAATGACCAGTTTTGAGGTTGGTCTTTGTGTGAAATCTACACTGTCTATGAGTGTTTGCAATTTACTTGATTATTTTTAAGGTTTATTTTCACATGGATTATGCATGAGTCTGACTTTCTTTACAGTAAACTTTTTCACTTTTTGAGGTTACAGTTGGAGCCAGAAGATAACGTGAAGTCCAGGAAAATGTCTACAGTAGTTAACAAATGTATTAGACCAACTATCAAAAAAACAAACAACCCCCCCCCCCAACAAATATTTTAGAAAGCTGTTTATTTACAATAAATAATTATATTGGTATTTATTAGGCAAATAAACTGAATGTTTTGGGCTTACACTCTTGAATTCAGACAACCCCTTATGTTGAGCAAAAAAACAAGGGTCCAGGTGTACCCTGCCCAGGACAGGATTACCAGGGTCCTACCTTGGAGCCAGGCCTGGGGTAGAGGCTCCAGGCTGAGTATCTGGTGGCTAGGCCTTAGCCCATGAGGCCTAGGTGGGCTCAGCGTGATGAAACTACAGGCAAAAGATGGATGGATAGACTTTTCTCATTTTTCAAAATTATAATTTGTAACTAAAACAATGATGTATCTACTTTAATTTATATCCACAGCGGAACCAAGTATTACTCAAAGCTTCGATGTGTCATTGTGAGCGTTGGAAACAGTGAGCAAAGCCGTTACCTTTTTCTCACAAGTCTTAATATTTTGCCACTGATGCACCCAATTGATGTATTTAATTTACCATATCTACTCAGCTTTATTCACAGTGTCAGGAATAACTACAACAACAACCACTGCAGGAGCTCATACCAGTAACACAACTAGTACAACTGGAGCAACTCATACCAGTGAAGACACTTCTACAACTGGAGCAACTCATACCAACGAAGACACTTCTACAACTGGAGAACCTCATACCAATAAAGCAACTACTACAAATGGAGCAACTCATACCAGTAAAGCAACTACAACTCTTTCATGTACCCCTCGAGCTAGTACACCAGCTTTGAAGTGCCATGCACAGCGAGTCAGTCTGACTCAGTAGATTCAGGCTATTGTGAGAAAATGAATGAACTTGCTCGCATTAAGTGGAAAATCTTGTCAGTCCAAATTCTTCAAAATGCATTGGGTTGTGGACAAATCACCATTGGTCCATCTTGTTGGCAACAATAAATTACTTGCTAAGAATGAAATTACTTTTGTCCAATATTTGAACTATGAGTCTCATGTCTATAAGTTCCTCCTGGTTTTTTTTTTTCTTACATTTAAGTAAGATTGCACAAATAAAAGTCATTGTTGATAATCATTTTCAATCAAGATTAGCACCTAAACTTTCATTGTTTTATCTGTGCTTGTTTTTCTATTTCTTTCAGTTATTCTGATCATGGGCCCTTTACTTTCAACTCTCATCCTTTATAAGTAAGTAAGTATCTATGCTTCTATGTGTATATACCATAACAGTCAACTCTTCTTGCTATCAATATAATGGTGAGTCTTTGGCTCTTTCTCTCAGGTGAATGTGGACACTTTGCTAACTGAGGTGAGTCTATTCTTATCAAGGCAGAAATTCTCTCACAGTATCACATAATTGCTCTTTACAACTCAGGGAAAGTTTGCATTAGTAGTCATGGTTAATGATAGTAACACCTGGAGCTCACCGTTCCTTTTTATCCATAGATTTAAGCTGGGCTGACAGGAATCAGACTGCCAGAAGATGTCACTCCAGACCTCAAAAGCAGCACGATGCAAATGAGTGCAGCTGTAGCACCACCTACTTTTAAAACATGAGCATCTACCTGCAGAGAAATCGTGAATGCTATCTGTTCATTAAGTTTATTTACTGATTCATTTTGTTCTTCATGAGCATTTAATATCAAATGCAATCCAATGAAATCTAATACTGTTGATCATTTTATGCAAAGATATATTTCACATTTAAATTTTAATTAAACGGCTGTTAAACGACTGCCCTCTTCCCTTCATGTTATGCCTTTTGTAATCAATTGTTCTTTAACTGGATGATTGAGCATGCATCAAGACAAACTCATTCATCAAACTTGCTTTCCATGAACACAGATTCTAAGATCATGTTCTGTCTCTGTGACTCTAACTCACTCTTGCTTTTTTAAAATCCATATATTAAAGCAGCACTGGTGAAAAAGGGACTCCCACAGGAAGTCATTCTGCAGTTGAGACGCAGTGAGGCGCAGATTGGTGCAAGTGCAGCGCCCTCTAGTGACACAACACAAATAACAACTCAGTGACTTCATTAAATACCTCTTATGTGATTTTTTTCTTTTGCGTTTTGAATTTGAAAAAGTTACTGATGATGCCAGATATTTGATGTTGTACTGAAGAGGTGTTTCCTTACTTGTTTAAATTATTTTGTATTTCTGTATTAGCAAATGGCTTTCTGGGCACTTTAGGAAAACATTTCCATATTAAGATAAAGAGACAGTATTACCCACAAATGTAATTTACTATGATGTGGCTAAGAAAAGCGTGGGTAATATGTTTGTGGAGTAGCAGTTACTCTCCTTTGTCCCTCTGGGGTATTCACGTGTATCTAGGAAATTGAATGCTACTTACAGGTTCTGGGAGGGACCAAGGAGGAAGTTGGGAGGGGGAGTTGCTTGGATTTTTATTAAAGCGGTGAACCTTCTCAGGAGTGACCGGCCAACCAAAATTACATCGCCAACTCATCTATGTCACAAAATAACCTAGAACAACAATAAAGAATCGCAGGCTTCGCATGTCTCAGTTAAGTTCAGAGGACACATGACAATAAGACAGAGATTGGGCAAAAATTGCATCCATGGAAGAAAGTTTAAGATGACCAAAAAGAACATAAAGGCTTGTTTTTTAATCAAATGTGACACATCTTGATGATCCCCAAGACATCCGGGACTGATGAGACAAATACTGAACTTTTTCCAAGTCCAATTATATTTGGCATAAAACTAACACAGCATTTCAGAAAAGGAACATCATACCAACAGTAAAATGTGGTGGTGATAGTGTGATGTTCTGGGACTGTTTTGCTGAATTCTGCCTGGAATTCTGCTGTCTACCAAAACATCTGGAAGGAGAATGTCCGGCCATCTGTTTTTGACCTCAAGCTGAAGATCACTTGGGTTCTGCAGTAGGACAATGATCCAAAACACACCAGCAAGTTCACCTATGAATGGCTTAAGAAAAACTAAATGAAAACTTAGGAGTGGTCTAGTCAAAGTTCTGATCTAAATCTCATAGAGATGCTGTGGCATGATCCTTAAAAAGGTGGTTCACACTCAAAAACCCTCCAACATGGCTGAATTACAAAAATTCTGCAAAGATGAGTGGACCAAAATTCCTCTACTGTGTGTAAAAGACTCATTGCCAGTTATGACAAACGCTTGATTGCAGTTGTTGCTGATGAGGTTTAGGGGGCAATCACTTTTGTTACACAGGGCCATGCAGGTTTGGATCTTTTTTTCCCCCCAGATGGCTGCCAACATGACCTGGACCCAAAGATGCTCAGTAACATATATGATATAAACCAGCATAATATAAAGGACCCATTGAACTGCAAACAGTCTTTTTTTTCTTTCCTCATACTGTTCTGTGCAGCTGTGTCACATCATACAATTATTGATTAAATATTCATGTTGCAAAGCTTAGCATCAAACGCCAGACTTGCTTTCTGTGATCGCAGCTCCAAGAAACCTGCCGATTCTCACAAAACCATCTCAGAAAGCAGCGACTGTAATTCTAAGACTTTCCTTTTCTTATCCATAGATCAAAGCAGCACTGGTGAAATCATAGGCTGCCACAAGACATCACTCTATGCTGAGAGGCAGCATGTCGCCGACTGGTGCACCTGCAGCGCCCACTTGTGAGACAGCAAAAGCCAAAACTTAAAAAGACTCATGTTTCATGTCTGATAATGCTCAGTAGTTTGAAAATATTTAAGAAGTCCTGCCTTTGTTGTGGTTACTCTTATTGGATGTACATGTCATGCTAAAATAATTAAAGTAAAAACATCGACCACACAAACCACCATGAAAAACCAAAAGGAGTCAAAGTAGTTTAAAAGACATCAGTTTAATTCCAGTTGAATGATCCAGAGCTGCATATCAATAGAAATGATGCACAGGTCACGGTTTCAAGGTTGGAACATTAAATAAATAAAACATCAGTCAGCTGTAAACTTGTTCATCATGAAGCCGCGTAATATTAAACTCTGTTTTTGGACCCTGAAACTTTATTTTTTTAAGCTAATCAACAACCCAATCTGAAAACACGAATCTCGTCAAATCTCAAATCTTCATTTTTCAAGGTTTTTTGGATTTGGTTCTTTTAGAAAAAAAATAAAATAAAATAAAAAATGTAAATAAACAAAAAATAAAAAACTAACTGTTCTGGTTTAGTATTTGTGTTTGACAAGCGGCTAGCTATTAACTTCAGGCCCTCTTTGTATGAACCCACATTCCTTCTCGCTGTCTAGTAAAACAGCACACGAGGTGCGCTTGTTTTGTTTCAGCTAGCAACATCTATGCTGGATTTTAACAGAATCAGTTATGAGGAGGCAACTGCCCTGACATGGATGAACAACAAGCGTGCCCCGATGATACAAAAAAAAAGAAACAAACGATCAAGCAAACCAGCACCCTGATAGTGAACACACACCAGGACAAAAACATTTACAGTTTGAAATGTTTTTTGTGTTTTTTTTTAGGTGTTGGACAAATTTGAGGTACAGTTGGTTTCATTTGTGAGCGATGTTTTGGACTCTTTGTTCAGCCCTGAATAAACCTTCATTTAGACCAAAAAGTAGTTTAAGGAAAGATTAATTAAAATGTTAAACCCTGTGTACCTCGTGATTTCGCTGACGTTCACAAGATCAAAAACATTTCGAAACTCGTTTTGTTTCAAACTGATCAAAAACAAAAAGGACTCCAGAAACTTTCCCTTCATGAGATTTGCACATCATTGATATAAAATGTGAACTTCCCTATGTACAGCTAGCAGAGACCCAACCTGGGTGAGGACTGAGTGTTTCCGTCTGTCATGAGAAACTTTCGAGAAACCCTTCCACCCTCCTCTGAAGTCACTACAAAAGTTTAAAATCCCACAGAAATAAGGCAGCGTACAGCTCGGAGAACCCCTGGCTTCAAAAACGTGCTTTCACACCGTGAACAAAATGCAGCTACACTTAAAATCCGATGTGCAACATAATTGAAAATAAATTAGAAGAATGAAACAAACAGTAAAAGCCTCACATACATACATACATGATTTTTCTCTTAAAAGGTGCAAACAACCTTGGAGAACTGTCCCAAGCATTCGTAGCCTCTACACGGTCCACATGTTGCATTTACCTGTGGGTAAAGGCTCGCCTCACAGAGGAGTAACGCAAGATTTTGCTTTCTCAGACAGTTTGGCGGAAAATGATGAGTTTAAAAGGTTAAATTTAAGCTAACATTTAAATTTTAGGAAAATACTTGATCTTTAATAATATGAATGTTCCAGAAGCCTTGAATTTTTACTCACGTGGGGGGATTTTTGTGAGAATCACCCAACTGTGCAAGTGTTTAAGAATAATTTACCCTGATGTGCGATTAAGCTAGCAGTTTATTAGCTTATCTTTCCGTAAAGCATTGAAACACAGCCTCATAAGTCTACAGACTTCTTCCTGAGCTAAAGCCATGAGTCCGCCGGTATTCAAGTGACATGAATGTCCTCGTCAGACTGTCAGCGCCAGGGTCTGTGCAGACATCTGCCAACCTGCATGTTTCTTCTGACCTAATGGACTCGTCTGCTGAGACTACATTAAAATGCAGCCACTCTGCCATCATATCTCCATCTGTCCGTGTCCACAATGGAGTGTAAACAGGGCTTAAACCAGCTAGCCACCCATTTACATTGAAAGTGGCCAGAGTCTGGTTCAGACTGAGCCAGTGCAATGTCACAGTGGCCTGCAGAGTCTACCTCCAATCAACTCGTTTAAAGATGAGCTTCTCTCTGGAAATACTGCCATAACAGACTCATCTGGATAACCTTGTAACAAAGATACTAGTGTTTCTTTTGGAAAATATTACTATGTTACTTAGCCCTGACCCTGAAAGGACCCTGAAAGGATACTGGCATTCAACATTGCGACAAGTTTATTGCAATCAATTGCTGCCAGGTTGTTGCAGTGGCTAAATGTACTTAGGCTAAAGTACATTTAGCCTAATTTTTCAACTTGCACAGTGAGGCGAACTTTTCTTTAGCATAGGCAAGTAATTTTTCTAGCTAAGTAAAAAAAAAAACAACACCCTTGTGATCGTCCAATGTTGGGCGACTATGTATCAGCTCCAAAGGACCGACACCTGCACGCTAGACAAAAGTAGCAGTACTAGCATTTGACATAGAGCTTCACCTTTGGTCTTCAAGCCACTTTCATTGGTTGACACCACACATTGCTATGCTGATTTTGGATAATCTCATTTCTAACCCCAATGCTAAGCTAAGCTAACCAGCCACTAGCCCCAGCTATGCGCGATGTCCTCATTAACGCTCGCTAGAGAAAAGAAAAGAAAAAAAAAAAAGTAGTAGTATATGTGTACTTCAACATTTTTTGACTCATTCGTATTGTAAAATTATTTACTATAATTAGTTTATATTCATGTAAACATATGAAGTGTGACGTTAAAAGGTCAAAATAAAGGATGCGTTTCTTCACCAGCGGTATCAAGTTGTTCACAGTGTGAATGCAGAACTACAAGTCTTTCTACATCTGTCTCATAACATCTCTCCAACCTTTAATATTTTGCCTTTAAATTGTTAATAAATATCTAAAAACATGTTAAAATATAAAAAAGGCAGATTAACTCATGACTTCATCTCACAGCTAGCAAGTTTTGATTGATACCTCTGAGGGCCGCAGTGAGTACTCTGATAAAATGGACAATTTGTATCATTCGTATTCGTACTCAGAATATTGTTCAGCCCAGGTCGGACAAGGAAATGAAAAAAATATATATATACACACGTACGTAAAACCACACAGAGGGTCGAGCTGCCTTCATATCTGACCTCTGACCCTTTCCAATACACCAGCTTACTTTATAAAATGGATCACATGATCACCATCATCCAGAGATCGTTTCCTGTGTTCCTGTGTAAAAAATCTAATTTCTCTCATGAATCGCCTGACTCTGGTCAGTTAAGGTTTAATACTTTCAAATATATCCAGGGAACAGGTCAGCAGTGAAAGGCAGCCCCACCCCTCACATAAAAATACACACTTATTGTTAGAGTTAACTCCACAGAATAGTTAGAAAACATAAATAAGTTAAGAGTCGTCCCTTCACTGAGATAAAGCAGAATACACACTGGTGTCCTCTGTGTTTGTGTTTCACTGTCAAAACAGATTTCAGTGTAGTAAATCATTTTCCCCCCAAAGCAGCTTCTTTTTTATACCTTCATTTGCACCAAGCTGTGTGCGCGCACGTGTGTGTGTGTGTGTGTGATAATAGTGTAAGAAATCTGCAAATGTAACACAGTTCAGTAACACGTCAAACAGAAGAATGAAGAATAAAAAACAAAAACCCCCAAAACAGGAATTTAGCATTCCCGCACACACTTGTAATCTTTGAGTCTATTAATCTGGTACATGACTGCACAGGAAGCTAATCCATTTATGTTTCAAAATAAAACATTAATGAACATTATAAATGCAGAAACGATTTTAGATAATTAATTGCCGTCCACATAAACACGTTAATAAACCATGTGACTAAAAGTATTTGGATGCTTCAGTTAGAGGGGTTATTCATTCCCAACAGAGCCCCACCATCAAAACAGACAAATATCCCTGTGGATAAACTTCCAGGCAGGACTTTCCCTTAACGCCGGTGTAGATTGACCTGTCCGCATACTTATGGCCAACAAAGCCTACAATGGTAAACATTAGTTGCATTAACAACATTTAAAGCTTGACATGTTTTGCCCCACAAGGCTTCACCAGTGTGGACGGAAAACAATAAAAAAAACAAACACAAAAAACACAGAATGTAACAAATTCAGTATCAATGCATCCCGATTAATTAAAGCGCGACTTGACTGGGACCCAAAAATAAAGAAAATCATTTTAAATTCAATTCTGTACATAAAAACTCAAATAGTCTCTCTTTCATGTTGCAGTGCATGATTAAGAAACACTCGTTTCAGGGCACAGCTTTCTAGGAAACACTGAGATGAACCAGGAAGCTGAACTGACCTATTTTAGTAACTTCCTGTGGAGGCTGATGAAAGCTCGAGTGCTAAAACAATCACCAGCATAAATACCGGCTGAATAAAGCAGTAAAGCACTGGGATTTGACTGATATGTGACTATTAGAGCACATCAGCTGGTCAGTGTGGCTGAAACATCACAGGCATTTTAATTAAAGAGTAACTCAAAAGACGGGCTTTCCTCTTCCACTCACTGCTTTGGATTTTTGTCATTTTACTGCAAAAACTACAGAAATAATAAAACTACATTATTAAGAAGGTCCTGAGTTTAAGGCCAGCCGAGCCACTCTGTGCTTGTGCTGGTTCTGCCGGGGTACTCCGGCTACCTCCCAGTCCAAAGACATGGACATTAGCTTAACTGGTGAGTCTATGTTGGTAGTAGTGAGATTAATGGCGGTCAGTCGTTGTGCTCACTATACGTCAGAAATGACCTCACTTCTGTAATTTGTAACCTCGCACAAAAGAAGACACGACTGCATGACCGTGTTGGTTTTGATGATATATCAGTGCAGAAACTCAGAGATTCACACGCTGCACAGAGAAAGATGTTGGAAAAACTTTACAAAAACATGATAGTTTCTGGGAAAAATGTCTTTGCTTCAAGTATTGATTTTCTCTCCTCCTGCATCAGCGCTGTGGAGCTTTCTCTGAGTTGTGACACCTATCGTTGCAGCGAGTAGTCGCACCCACAGCACTGGTATAAATGGATCTGTGGCAAAAGGAGTGTTTCAGTGTGGCCCTCCGACAGGGTGTCCAGGGCGAATCCCGCACTTAACCCTGAACTAGTTAAGGAGAAAATGGATGGACTTCAGCTCAATGAGAAACCTATATGTGGGTTTTGCAAAACAGGGTTAAAGACTGACCTGAATTTGGAGGAGGTTTTGGACCCAGTTATATCAGCACCTTGCCCAGTAGCCATATCTGTGTGTGGGCAGGTACACTGTAACTGGATGTACCGAGCACACAGACTGCAAAAGAGCAATGACAGCTTCCTCCTGTTCGACCAAATCAGAAATCCATTTGTTAATGCTAATGCCAGCTCCAACCAGACCAAGGATATCGAGACTATAGATGTTCATGATGATTAATTTCCAAGTCAATTAAAATAGGAAGAAAATCTCACTAAGTTAAAAAACAACAACAAGAACAAAAAGCAGGCAGAACGGACGAGGTTGCACACTGTCTGTACAAATATTAAGTGAACGAACCAATGAGAATTAAGCTGGCCCAAAGTGGGAGGAGCTTCATTTAATATACATAAGGCTTATTTTGAATTGTAAATCATGCAAAGCTGGTCTAATAGTTTCACCTGCTGAGGGTCATCTGGCAGTTGGGACTTACTCTCTTTACGTTACAATATAAAGCCACCCACACCAACATGAGGAATGACGAGGTCGCGTACTCCCCAGGATTTAAACCCTCGTCAGGTGACCTGTACCTGGTTTTGAGTTACTCTTTAAAGAACATTTAAGTGACTGCGCGTCTCGTTTTCTCCACTTCCCACGGATTTGGACACACTCGTTGTGTATGTTGCATTTACGTCTCTTTAGCAGCGTCTGTGGTCAGTTTTAGTGGACATTAGATTTAGACCTTTTTAAGTCAGCTTGTTTAGTGTGAAACTGTCTAAAAGCCACACCAGTCAACTCCCAGCGTCCACACAGGAGTGGCTCCTTCCTATGACTGCTGGTAGGAAAACTGTACATCAGGACACATCGGGGGGCGTCAGTGCTCTTTCCTCATGCCGGGAAAGATGAGAAATAGGTTTTCATGACGATAAAGATTGTGTTTAGGTCCTGGAGGAGTGTCATACTTGGTGCATTCATTCATTCACACCTCGGCCTTCGTTCCCTTTACTCTCACCCCCTCAGTTCCAGAGATAAGACATCATAAATATGCAGAAAGTTCATTCACACGCTCACACAAGCACACAAAAACCTCCCTCGCCTTCCCTTTTTTCTTCTTCCCCTCCGTTCCCTCTCACGCTCACAGGTCAGACGTCGTAGTCGGGCAGGGCGGAGTAGGTGATGCCGCCAACCGATGGAGGGCTGGAGTGGAGCGGGAGAAGCCAGCAAAAGACCGACCCTGCAAACACAGAAAGACAGATGAAGCAGCGCTTTATGTATTTGGAGCACCGGGGAGACGTAGGTGTCGAAAAACAAGCGCACCTCTCCCAAAGACCTCCCGCAGCAGGGCCAGCTTCGGCTTGCGGGTGTGTGAAGGGTGGTGAGGCAGCTGCGAGGAGGTGGTGGTGGAGGAGGATGAAGAGGACGAAGAGGCCCTGTCTTTAATCATCAGCCTGTTTCTCATCTGCTCGATGGGAGTCTCGTCTGTGATTATGGAGACCAGCTGAGAGAAGACAAACAGGGACACATGACATGATTTTTTTTGTTTTGTTTCTTTTAGGAACTCCTACGTTACTGGCAGCAAACAAATAACACAAGGTTGTCTTATTAATATTGCATGTTTGACCTGTGGGTGGCGCTATTTCGCCATCTTCTTTTAACGCTCGTTGCCCGGTTTTGGAGATATCAGCTGATATCGGACTCTTCCCGGATGTAAAGGAACCACGCTCGTGCTTGTGTGCATGGTGGTCGTCAAAGAAATTA
>VOQK01000987.1:16848-27164 GCA_015052645.1 Benitochromis conjunctus | reverse complement strand
CCACTCGTTATTTTCTAGCACATCTTTTTTGTATTTGTCTGACCAACTGTTAATAAAGTGGGGGATTAACTTTATTGTGTCTGCCTTATTGCAGCCATATCCCACACTTTAGAAACTTCGCTCCTAACTCTTTGTGTTTGCACAGATTCATTTTGACTTGTTCGGCTGACTTGCTTGTTGCGGCGCGTTCTCTATTAATAGTTTCCTTAGAGAGCCACTGCTTCGCTTAAAGTCTTTTCCCCCTATGAAAAAATGAGCTGGCACTCTTCATCAAAGAAAGAAAAGTCATTTAAAAGCTCCCATGTTTTATTAGTTCAGTTTTTTATGTTGTTCTAATGTGACTGTGTAATTTAGATCATTAGATCATATCGTTCATCAGTATTTTTACTTAAATCTCCAAAGTTACTACCCACTGAAAACACTTCCACATGCGTATAAGCCTGCAGAAACCTTTGCTTTGAATATGATTAGAGTAGATTTAACTACTTGCTAGCTGTTACTGATTTAGAATCAGCTGCTGTTACAACGAAATAGCTGATCGCCTTTCCTCTTTCATTGGCTGGCATATTTGTTTGCACAGTACGTGTGCATCCTGTGTGTGTGTGTGTGTTGTGTAACACAATGCTAGGTCTATGCCATAATTCTGTATTCAGGGCTGAACTCTTCCCTAGCTATTGTGTGTTAGGAAAAGCAATAGGAAGACCTGTGATGGTGATTAAAGTGAAACTTTTATCCCCCCACTGTTCTTGGCTTCCTAGTGGGACAATAGGAGGGGAAGCCCTTCGCCTCTCCTGTTTCACACCCACCCTGCCTTCTTCCTTTCCGTCATTTCATTTTGACAGCTCTTTAAGCTTTCTGTGGACCTATTTCACATCGCATATCTAAGGCGAGAGTAAAGACAGCATTTTGTTTGGTAAATTTAGCTAAGTGTTAACTAACTGGTAGGGGAACAGCTTGGAAGCGCTAATGTGCACTTTACATTTCTCACTGACAATGCTGTGATCTTTAAATAGGTATTCGAAGGAAATGAATGTGATTTCTTTTAGCACGCCAAGCGGGTGGTGTTTGCAGCGTTGGCACTACCTGAAGCTGTCTTGATGTGGTTTCCAAACCAGCAAGCTATGCTATGTGTCTGGAACAGTCTGGATTTGTTTTGCATGTATACAACAGACATGTTCTTGGCTCAATTATAAATATAAGTTTCCTCCTCTGGTCTCTGTTCTCAGAATCCTGATAGCCCCCGAGGGCCCACAAACAGGCCCTCCTTTGTATTGAGGCAGAATGCCACCTGTTTAGGACATGCTGCCACTGACAGCTTTCTTTCATTCAGACATGGATCATAGTCTGTGCTGATTAAACATATATTAATCCTGCTAAAATTTCCCCAAGGTTGATGACTTGACTAACCCTGTGGTGAGTCTGCACAATGTTATTATAACCATGCTACAGAACCTGCTGAACCCTACAGATAAATCTGGTTTTCTCAAACTGCATTCATCCTCTACTTGCAAGTGTTGTTTCCAAACACAGATCCCGCCCTTTTCACACCCACTGCAATGGTAATGATGATATGACCCATTACAGGGTGTTAATGAAACCAGCAGGAGACGAGCGCCTCTCTACAGTAAGAGAGTTTCAGTTAATGCCCCTGGCATGAAATAGCAAACAGATGCACCTTTTCAGTAACAGGAAGCCTTTTAAATATGTTGCTCTACACTCTACATTGTCACAAAGGGAAGTGGTTATGGGTCACAGCTGCAGGTCAACGTTTAGAGATTTACATTTTCTAATAATAATCTGATGTGCCCCTTGGTACTTTGTAAACTAAATTTGTGGCAACATTTTCCAAAATAATGTGTGCGCTTTGTGTTTTTAATTTGGCTTCCTCTTCTTCTTCTTCTTCTTCACATAGTACATGGCGTGTAAACAGTTGTGTAATGACAACATTGAATAAAATACAGCTTTGTAAGAAGTTGTACAACACGAATGCAGGATTATTTCCTCACTTTGAGACATGAAGGCGACCTCTCATTTCAAAGAAGACGTGGGCCTTTCTGTCTTTTCAAAATGGTAAAAGTACACGGATTACATCACTTTTAAAAACTGACTTCATTATTATAAACTATCTTCCTCTTTTTACTCTGACCTTGGCTTCCTGTTTTTCACTCCACCGTCCAGTGTTAAACCGTTTCTGGCACAGTTAAATGTCTTCATCTCTCAGGTCGCATTAGGTTGAGAGCAGAGTCGAGGTTCCATCAACAGTGGTCATCGCTGTGTCCTCGAGCTGTCCAGAGAAACACCCTTGCGAGAGAAAACCCCTCGCTGGCAGCATGAAGGCCACTGCTGTTGGTGACTCATACTATGATTTTTACTACAAATACACAGACCTTTCAAAATCTGATGACCAGAAACATTTCAAGCCAAAGAGGGGCCTCCCCCTCCTCCGACATCTTCATCTTATTACTGCATAGGTAAAGATTTGCCCATCTGGGACACGTGACCGAGCACAATCCCTGCCACAACACGAGAGAAAAGGAGGCTGAGAAAGAGTGAGTAATTTTGTTTTTACTCACTGGCTGGAAAATTGGCCCCGTTTGGTTCCAGTTATATTTTATGGGGAAGACACCCACTGCTGGCAGTGGCACAAACAGCTGTTTTCATCATAAGCTGAAAGGAAGGAAACGTCCCAACAAGGAAGACATAACAGCACTGAAAGGAGGAAACTGTCCTAAACGATACGGATTTCATTGTGCTGCATAAACAATTCAGAAACATATCAAATGGCACTATGTGAGTCACTGAATGCCTTAGCTTTATACCCGAATCTCCGAAAACAACTGTTCTAGAAACGCTTTGAATTACACAGAGTTAGCTTAAAGTTTAAGTAAAACATTACATTCGCCTTTGGGTGAGCTTATCTAAATCCTAAAGGCGAAAGCTGATAACCTCTCCAGAGTTTTTAAGCGGCGTTTGAAGTGAAGCACCCTGCACCCCGGAGGCAACAGCTGCATCTCTTCTGTCCTCCGGAGTCAGTTGCCTAAACTTCAGGCAATGCCAGAGTCCCCTTTATAAAAAATAAATAAATAAAGTGTGCGTATGATCACAGCTCCCAGCTGAATTCCCAAGAAATGCCAAGAAAACAGAAACTTGTGCACGTCTTAAAATGATAAACTGTTGTGTGTGCAGTTGTTGCACTGCACGGCACACGGAAGTCTTGTCCTCAAATTCTTTCAGAGGATCAACTTCTTGTGTTGTTGCGGGCTCCTGTTTTCGTGTTCGCTGTTTTTATTTTCAATTTGTTTTGAAACTGGGGTGGGGAAGGGGGTGGTTCTGGTCTCGTCAAGCTCAAAGCCGCTGACTTTAAGGTGGATTTACACTCCACTGGGCTGCATCCCATGGCGGGGGGTTTAAACAGCTCCACGCCAGATGTTCTGTCTCAAAACAGCAGCAAACCAACTCGGTAAAAAACTTTAAGAGACACGTGTGCGTCGCGAGATAAAATAGCGTGCTTACAGGGTCGCTGCGTTCAAGTGCATGTGGTGAAAATCTAAACGAGGTTAAAATACCAAAGTCAGCGTGCTTCTACATCTCAGTAACAGCGCGGAGGGTTTACATCAGGCCTGTCACGTCGGTCTCTGCGTCTGATACGGACACGTAAGACGACACATCAAGTTTTTGCTGGCTCTTTTCAGCGGCTTTGTTTTGTCCATCTAGATGGTTTTTTGTTTTGTTTTGTTTTTTCAGTGTGTGACAGCTGACCTTTCTAAAACACAAAATCCATCTGTGATTCCAGTCACTTGGCCGCTCACTAAAAAACACAACTGACAAGTTCACACACGCCCGGATGAGCCAGTTAAGCGACTCTTAAAAGGATGGATGTCAGACATTTGTATGCTTACCTCCAGCTATGCAAAGCAGGAGCAACCAAAACACGGACTTCTTCCCCCAAACTGATGAGCGACGGAGTAAGACCCATTCCATGGCTGTCCGGATAAAAAAACTTCTGACTATATCTACAAGTAGCCTTTGTTTAACTTTTCCCCATTCAGTCTAAAACTAGGCGACTTGTCTGAACTTTACTCCAGAACACTTGGGGAGGTTTACCGTCTCTCGTCTCTCCAGCTTAAGTCCTCCGAGTTGTGCTGCGCAAAAGCAGCGTGACAGTCCCTTATTCGCTCCTCCTCATTGTTTCCCTTTCTCTCTCTCGCTCTCAGTGACCCACCCACTATTCTTTCTCACAACCAGAGCCTCACAGATACTAGATTTTCTTAACGCTAATATTGATATAAATATTTAGTTGTTGTTGTTTTTTTTTATTTTCTGTATTGTTCCTGTGTACATGCCAAAATATGTTCGACTTACAGTAAAAGAGTTTGAGCTGTTTTGAGCGGTGCAAAGTTTAAAATGTTGCATCATCACATTTTTGGGGCGGCCTGCAGTCTTCTACAGCTGCATACTGTAACTGCACCAAAGTATTACCTTATCTGCTAATAGCTGGCTCAGTCACTGTTTATCAGCTTTCACACGCTAGTTTGCAAATTACCATCAAGACACACATGTTGACTCTCCATCTGTTGCACATAGTGTTGAGGGTGCTGGAGTCTGCTGGTGGGGAGAGAAAAAAAAACCCTAACTATGTGATAAAACTGTTTCCAAATTGGCTTGTTCACTGGTAGAGTCTACATTCCAAAAGATATGTTTTGGAGTGTTAGTATATATGTCTGATAAGTCTCAGTAATGTTTGAGCTGTCTCATTGCAAATGCTCAGGATCCAGTTTGTAGCAAGCGGGGATTTTGTTTGTTTATTTCTAATCAGATTTTTTTTCAGGCACAATTCAGAATGAGACGACCCCAGTGGCATCACAAAGGCACAAAACATAAATGTGATAGTAATAGAGCCCTTTTAATAGTAAACTGACCTTCCTGTGAAAAATAATCGCACTTCACCTTTCACTTTAGCCACAACCTATTCAGAGTAAACAAAGCGGTGGTGATATTCAGGTTATCACCCGGTGTGTTTTGTTTTTGCAGTATTATAAAATTCAAATGATGAATTTAACACCACCACCACCTCCCCACCTGAAGGGCCAGATCAGTTGCTCTTTCTTATCGCACCACTGGTTGGGGAACTAGCAGATCAAACTGGTGGAGCAGGAACTTGCATGACCTTTATCTCATGCAGTGATACCTCTACTTCTGCTGATGTGTCAAGATCTGAACAACCAGAAATGAGCGGTTTGGAACAGCCTAGGCTTTATGCCTCACTTACTTGCATGATTGTGCAGTTTTGGTTCTCACAAGATATTCCTTCAGCAAACTATTTTATTTCTTTCATTACTATTCCCCCACATTAAGTGAATGTTGAATATCCAGTGTCACATGAGAGCACTCACAAGTGTTTTCTCTTCCACAGAAAATGTTAGAAATCCTCCTGCTTTGTTGTGTTGTTGACCTTTGCACGCCCAGCTGATGAGAACTCATTGTAGTTTCATTGTAATGGCAAAGAAGTATGAACTCATATTGAGACTCCCTTGCAGGCTCAGTTGCCACAAGTTAATCGTTTTATTTTGTCATTAACATAAATAAAATAACAGAGCACGCAAATGTGAATGCTTTTCCGTGTCTCTCTGTGTGTAATCAGACCTCAACCACCATCTACGTTCGCATTGTGGATGAGAACGATAACGCCCCGGAGTTCCCCGAGGAGGAGTACGTCACAGTGCTGAGCGAGGGACCGGAGACAGTGGGTGCCACCATTGCCACGGTAACGGCCATTGACCCAGATGAGGGTCTGAACGGCACCTTGCGATATGCCATCGCTTCAGGCAACCTGATCCAGACTTTTAACATCAACAGCATCACGGTGAGACATGAAAGCCGTTATGCTGAAGCGTTGTAAGCGGCAGCAGAAAAAAGTTAACCTTCTGTTAATGCTGTGTGTATTTAGGGGAGAATTACTGCTGTGAAGGAGCTGGACTTTGAGATCAGCAACGGACATTATGCACTAGTGGTCACAGCTACGGACCAGTGTCCAAAACCTGCTCTTCGCCTGACATCTAGCACAACAGTGATGACGAACACTCATATTCATACTTACAGAATAACACACATAGAAATCCTCCCACATGCATTCTGCATTTTATCGAGGATCGCGTTCGTCTGTCTACCAGCTCTCATTTGATTCTCCCCTCCTGTCCCCTCCTTAGGTGCTGGTGAACGTGCTGGATATAAATGACGTGACACCCACTTTTCCCAGAGCCTACGAAGGACCTTTTGAGGTGACTGAAGGTCAGCCAGGGCCTCGGGTGTGGACACTCAGAGCCAGGGATGAAGACTCTGGGCTCAACGGCAAAGTGGAGTACAGCATCACCGGTGGAGATTACCAAAGTTCGTATCAGACTGATTTTCTGTGGCGACGGTAAACTGTTATGAAATCCTTTACCACCAGCTCAAAACGTCTCTGAACATCCTGAGAACATTGCAGTTATTGTGAAGGGCACCGTCTTGTAACAGTTCTTAAAAAACGTCTCCAAAATGTCCTTGCAACATTGTAACGTGACCATTAAGTAACCAAATTTGTCATATAAAAGGGACGTGCAGCATTTTCACAACCGAGGCAGGGCGTTTCAGGGACATCCCCAGCATCCTGTAAAGGGCTGGGACATTCTTCACCTTTAGTGAAGTTTTAGAAAACCTTTAGAGAACGCTACGTAAGAAGCATAGAAACACCCCCTTCTACACTGATATGCATCTCCACCCTCTTATATGTGTCTTTCTGTCAGATGAGTTCATGGTTTCCCCAGTGGAGGGTGAGCTTCGGGTGAGAAAGGATGTAGAGCTCGACAGAGAGACCACTGCCTTCTATAACATCACTGTCACAGCCCGAGATCTGGGAACCCCGTCTCGCAACAGCTCGGTGGGCCACGCTTTCACACATAAGCACCCACACACTCTGCCGTATCTGTCGGTGTATTAAGTTGTATATTATTTGTCTACTATACACACTAACCCCATGTAGGATACCATATATCACCCGAATGACACACAAATCATACCACCATCACAAAATGTGCTGCTGTAGTTTATTTAATGTCTTTATGTCACATAACCCACAATATAAAAAGGTTTAATAACGTGTTGTTTTGATGGGTTTATTAGTAGCTGTTCAACCAGCTTGAATTGAGTTCCTTTATTTTTGAAGGTGGCTCTTATTCTTTTCAGGTGGTGGTGGGGGTTTATGTCCTTGATATCAATGATAACGACCCGGTCCTCCTTAACCTGCCTTACAACACAAGTGTGAGCGAAGGCGCGTCGATACACACGTCTGTGGCTAGAGTCCGAGCGCAAGATGCAGACAGCGGACGCAACGCGCTGCTCACTTATAACATCACTGCTGGCAACCAGGATGGAGCCTTCTACATCAATGACACGGTGAGAGAACTGGATGAAAGGATTGATGGATGGTAGGGTTTAGGCTGAAAAAGGTCGAGCAGGTGGTGGAAGATACAGATCCTTCTAGATTTAGTCACACATCAGTTTAGTTTAACCTTGAAGTGTTCAAGCTCCCTTTAATCTGCAGTCCAACTATATACATTAGCTGTGTATATGTATATATAAATAAAAAACTTATGGTGACAGGATATGAATTTGTCTTTTTTTTTAGAGAAGGGTAAAATATGCGACCTCTTCTTGTTTGTATCACATAGACTGGTGTCGTCCAGGTCAACCGACCGCTGGACAGAGAGCGAGTGGCGGAGTACACGCTCACCATCACCGTCAAAGACAACCCCGAGAACCCACGCATCGCTCGCAGGGTAAACTCACTCTCCTGTGTAAATTTATTGCAAGTGTTTGCATTCTTCCACCCTGACAGTCTCACAGAGAGACTAATGAACCCACCTGCCCGCAAATAAAATAGTGTGTCTTTGCAGCTCATCTCAGGAATTTAACTACAAGCGTGCTTTTTAGGTCATTCACAAATAGTTGTTTCACAAAAGCACTTGTCAGAATGTGAATTAAATGTAAATAAGCCCTTCATAAACTGTGGGTGATTGCTTTAGATTGAACTATGATTAATGCACGACTGGGTGGGGTTTTTTGTTTTTAATATTTACAGGTCCAGTAAGACAAAAAGTCAGAAATATAGATACATTAAATCACAACAACAGTGACCTCAAGGTGATCTGTATTGTACAATAACAGATGCCCTACAATAATAGAGAGAAAACCCCAACAATCAGACACCCCCACAAGCAAGCAGTTGACAACAGTGGAAAGGAAAAACTCTTAACAGGAACAAACCTCCAGCAGAACCAGGCTCAGGGAGGGGCAGCCAGCTTCTGCGATGTGTTGGGGGTGAATTCTGGCTCACATGGACAAGCTCAATGCCTTCTGGAGGATAGATTTTATGTCCAGGCGAGACATTTGGCCGCAATGCCTAATTCTTCAACTTCACCTGAAATCAGCAGCTTGCTGATTCAAACTTGACATGGCTGGGTGCTCCAACAGGAAAATGATCCAACCGCACATCAAAACTGGTTTTGCAGTGGATAAAACAGACGAACGTTAAGCTTCTGGAGTGGTGTTCCTAAAGCCCCAAACTTAACCACATGCCTAAAAGCCAGGCATGTGCCAGGAAACCAACTAACTTAAATTACTTTTACCCAATCTACTAAGAAGTGTGGTCAAATATCCAGCCAAAATTATGCAAGAAGCTTGTTGATGGCTACCGAAAGCATATATGCATGCTGTACTGGAAAAAGTAAACTTTGAAGAAATCATTAAAAACCCAAATTTGTCACAAGGCGGCCCGGAGACCAGCTCAAGGGAAAGTAACCAAAAGCAGACTCGGTAAGCTCAGTGATGAATTTACGCATGATTTATTCAGTGATATCAAAGCTATTTACAAACACCAAAACCCACAACAATCCTACAACATATTAAACAACTATTCACACAAATATATACAATATGGCTAAGATGTGTGGAGCGTCAGTGATGTAGAGGGGAACAGACATGGGGAGACTTCTCAGGGAAACACAGGAACGTGAAACAGGCACAGATGACTGGTTTAACTGGGGCAGGAGCACATGCTCCACTAGATCACAGGGAGAACAGAGATAATGAGGCAAACTGAGGCAGGAAATCCAAGGAGTTATTCAGTAGGTGCGGCTGCTTACAGAGTGGGGTTTTCCAATTGGGAAAAGATGCCGTGAACCCAAGTGAGTGGTTTTGTGACAGGGAATGGGCCGACCTGCAAATCCAGAGCTTTGAAGCAAACGCTGGGCAGGGGGCAGGCAGTGATAGTGGAGGAAATCTGAATTCAAGCAGAGCAGTCTTCTGCGAGTGGAGAGAGTTCCTGGCTGGAGGCCGCCAACTGAGCTACAGAGCAAATATTGTGGTGAACTGCAAACACGGGGGGAAAACAGGTAAGGGAAACCGTTGGCCCGAAGAAAACACTGAGCTATGCAGCCGGTTACCACCATGAGTAGCTGATGGACTGGTAAAGAGGAGTTGATGAGGCCGGGTTTAAGTGCAGCCTCCTAAATGCAGCTGATGAGTCCCAGGTGAAGGAGATTGCCTGACTCTGCCTCAGGGTGGACCCAGGAAGAACACCGCACGCCTCGACGACACACCCACCACTCAGTTAGATTGTGACAAAATTTACCATGACATTCATGCCCATGATGACTGTATGACGTCTGACCATAACTATAAAAGTTACATAAAGTGAAAAGTGTAAAGAGCAAATGGTGGATTGATGTAATAGAAAACACAAAAAATCCTGGAAAAACTTTCAATCTCAAGTTTTTCTATGTCCGTTGTTTTTATCTTTGTTATTTTGGTCTCTTAGGTACAGAGATACGTAATTTCAAGTGAAGTTCATCTTTGAAAGTTAATTTTGATACTTCAAGAGTTATAGCACACTGTTTATACCTATGTCCCACCTGTTTGGTATTTTTGACACTTTACATCCTGCATCCTGTTCATATGTGTGCTTTTTACTTAAAGCGAGAATAACAGAGTTCATCAAACTGCAGTTGTGAGGTTTTCTTTAAAAGCAGCATGCATCTGTGGGAAAAGGTGTGAAACTTCTTTCTGGCTGCAAAGAAGCGAACCGCTAAGAGTCTGAATGCAGTCTGTCAGTGCGTGCACAGAAGTAGTGCAAAATCTGTCTGATCTGACTGCTGATATCTCTATATTAGTTTGCAGGTTGACTGACCTATATTTGTGTTTTTCTTGCTTTGTCACACAGTCTTCGAATCACTTTCTTTTCATGAATCTTTTGTCCCACACACACAGGATTCAGACTTCTT
>VOQK01000987.1:0-16828 GCA_015052645.1 Benitochromis conjunctus | reverse complement strand
GGTTATCACCATTTTGGATGAGAATGACAATAGGCCTGTATTTACCAGGACCAGCTACAGGGCTGAAATCACAGAAAACTCTGCTGCAGGTAGTATCTGTGTGTGTTTACCTTTGCAACCTATCACTGCATGGCAGAGCAACAAGGTCTGTAACACTGTCTAACCCACTTCCTGACTCTGTTTACACACAGCGAAGGCTTTTTTTTGGCTATACCTTGTCAGGACTGATGATCAAAGTTATTTTTGAAATCTTGTGAGACTAAAGTCAGCATAAGTAACGAGTCTAACACTAACCCCAAACACTTTTTAAAGAAGAAAAACAAAGAATTTTATGTGAATAGTTTTCGGTGTGTAATAATCAAGATGATTTTCTTTTGATTTAAATTGGGAGAACAGTTTCCTCATTCCTGACATCTTTGTGTGTCTTGTAGGAAGCACTGTAACAGTTTTAAATGGCCCAGTTCTAGCTGAGGATAAAGACATTGGACGTAATGCTGTGGTAAAGTACCGCCTGCTGGGACCAAGGGTGGACCTCTTTACCGTAGATGCTGATACTGGTAACATTGTGACTCTCCAGTAACAAGAAAAGAAGAGTGTCTTCTTTTAAAAAAAGAAAGTGTGATGGTAAAGTCTGTATCTCCCCCCAGGTGTGATACTTGTGCGTCAGGGAGCAAAGTTGGACCGAGAGGCATTTCAGGAGCCTCGTGTAGAGCTTTTTCTGGTTGGGGAGGACATAGGAGGTTTAAACAACAGTGTACCTCTCACAGTTACCATCCTGGATCAAAATGACAACCCTCCCGTCTTTAGCCCATCCAGATTCAGCGTTCGACTTCCTGAGAACAGCCCCACTGGTGTGTGCATTGCTTTGTTTCTATGATCTGGGTCAGTGAGTGGGATGGGAGGAGGGGCGTTGAAACAAAAGTATTACCCCTCCACTGTATGAGGTTTAAGGGCTTTTTTGTGTTCGGGGTAGCGATGCTTGATCAGAATGTGTGTGTGTGTATACACCAGTGTGTTTGTTCTCCAGTCATTACTTTGTCTCTTCCAGGTGTTGTGGTGACTCAGCTGTCTGCCACCGATGCTGACTCTGGCTCTAATGGATGGCTGACTTACCGGTTGGAAAGTGGCGCTGAGGACCGCTTTGTGGTCGAAGCGCTGTCTGGCGCCGTCTTAGTGGGCAACACCACGCTTGACAGAGAGGAGCGCGGATCCTACCGTCTTGTCATCGTAGCAACTGACCGTGGCACACCCCCTTTGTCTGGCACGGCCACCCTGACTGTTATCCTGGATGATGTCAACGACTCACGGCCACGTTTTATACAACCTGTAACCATGATAAACGTCAATGAGTCCACGCCACCCGGTGTGGTGGTAGCCACGCTGACCGCCGAGGATCCTGATCTGTATCCGCGGCTGGAGTATTACATTATTTCAGTGGAGGCAAAGGATGACGGGAACAACCCAGTGGATGGGCTCCAGGAGTCCTTTGGGATTGATCTACACACAGGTGAAGCATATATTTGTACCGCGTTGTATGTTCTGATGTAAAAAGCTTTACTTTGAGTAATGATGATGGATACTGGCTATATCAGGTCTTTTGTGTGTCTTTATATGGACTTTCAGGCGCGGTATTTGTACGCAACCCTCTCAACAGAGAGCTGGTAGCTACATTTGAGATCACTGTGTCTGTACATGACAATGCCAGCGATGTTATTGACAGGTCAGGCAGTGTTCCCAATGGTAAGTGACTGTTTAACCTTCAGTTTATCATAACCGATTTCCTACGTAGTTTCCACTTATCGTTCATATCATGATCTCCTCCACAGCAAGATTAACCATCAACGTGTTGGATGTAAATGACAATGCTCCTCGTTTCCGGCCTTTTGGAGTGACTAACTTCACAGAGAAGATTTTAGAAGGAGCTCAGCCAGGCACAACGCTGCTGTCAGTGTCAGCTGTAGATCCAGATAAGGGTCCCAATGGCCAGATCATCTACCAGCTGCTTCACTTGCCTCGAGGGGGATACGTTAGACTAGAGGACCCTTCTGTTGGTGGGCTGTCGTTGGCTGCATGCTGTCAACAAACTCACCATGCACCAGTTTTAGATTTGCTTTCATTTAAGATGCAGTGTGCTGTTACTTACAAGCCAAGTTTAAGTAAAACAGAATGCAGTGATTTGCAAAAACCGTATTTTATTCACAGTTTAGAACAAAAACACATGTTTAAACTGAGATATTTTTAATATTTCATTAAAAATATAAGCTAATTTAGAATTTGACATGTCTCAGAAAACTTGGGATGGTGCAACAAAAGGATGGAAAAGTAACTAATGAAGTAAACTGGCAACAGTCAGGTTGTTTGGGTGTCTAAAGAGGATCTCTGATAGGCCGAGTTTCTCAGAAGTAGAGAGGGCAGAGGCAAAAAAACTGCATCTACAGAGTATAAAAGGATTTCAGAATAATGTTCTTTAATGTAAAATTGCAAGAAAATATTTCTCTTATACTGGTACAATTTCTCAGTTTAATTAAGTTTTCTATGTTCTGTACTGTGAAAATATGGCTTTATGTGATTTACAAGCTACTGTTTACAAGTTTCATTTTTATTTGACTTGTTGTTTTAATTGTGTTTATATTATACTTTTCCATACTTGCTGTCATGCAATTTAAAAATATAAACCCAGGCTATAGTATATGAATGTTGACTGTGACTATCATTGTGATATAATTTGTTTCTAGGTAAGATCGTAGCCAACCAGACGGTGGATTTTGAGCAGGTGCAATGGCTAAATTTCACAATTCGTGCTCAGGACCACGGCACTCCTCCCAGGATTGCTGAGCTGCCAGTTTATCTGCGTATTGTAGATGTCAACGACAACAACCCTGTCTTTGTACAACCGTCGTATCAGGTATTAAAGAGGATGTTAAGAAACACAAACACAACTGAAGCAAATTTGTTTAGGACTGTTGCTTAAAAATGTGTCTATATTCTCTGTGATCATTTGTGGAAATTTTAAGAGCCTACAGAAGGAGAGGTACAAGAAGTACAAGCCTCAGGATGCCACTGCTGTTAGTGTCATTAGTTACATCTATGTCTGACAAGTCTAAATTAAATGAAGTGCCAGCACACGTGAGCCCGAAAAGGACAAAACACAGCAAACCGAGAAATAACAAAGTCATTAAATTATGAAAGCGTTCTTATCAGAGCACACAAAATCCATGAAATTAATTCACCACCGTAAACTGCCACCAGTGTATTAACTGTAAAAATTCAAATGCAATGTCTTCAAGCAATGTACTGCATGAGTGTTTTTTTTTCTTCTTGTTTGTAGGAGCCTGTGTTTGAGAATGTAAACTTAGGCACCACCATAGTTCGCGTCCGTGCCACAGATGCTGATTCTGGCCTCTTCGCAGTGATTGAGTACAGCCTGGTAGACGGAGAGGGCAAGTTTGGAATCAGGCCATCTACTGTAAGTTAACTCACACGCCACCACAACCTGATCCAGTGTAAATAAAGCTACGCCCTGCTCTCATATTTGCTGTATTTTTGTTTTTGTAATCACTTTTATTTTGTCGTTTCTTAGAAAATCAGAGCTTTATTTAAAGCGTAATAAAAACATCTCAGAGTAGTTACAGTAAATGTAACATTTCACTGTGTGAGATTTTAGGAGAAAGGTTAAAGCGAAGCAATTCATAACAGCAGAACAGCAGGTTCCACTGAAAATGTGGAGTTTCTGTCCTCTGGGGGAAAAAATAAACATTTATTGAGTAGTGAGGAGTGTTGCACTGTGTTATCTCTCCTGGCAGGACTGAGGAGCATACTACCAGGAAAGTTTATGCAAAAGGATTTTAATGACCTAAAAATATCTACAGTACATATTTGACCGTATTTGACTTCAGTTCTGTCATAAACACAGAGTCAACTAAATGTTCTCCCAGTCAACACTTTTACTTCTTTCCCTCATTATTCTTTCTCTTCTGCATTAGGGAGAGATCTACATCCTGTCCCCTCTAGACAGAGAGACAAAGGATCACTACACCTTAACAGCTGTTGCCCGAGACAATCCTGGCGGCAGTCCAAACAACAGACGAGAGAACTCTGTCCAGGTAGAAATCTTTGGTTTATACATAAACAATATTAGAAATATCTTTAGTACTTGGGTGATTCACTGAACCCTTATGCAAACGAGATTTTACAAGTTGTGTTGTCAAAGTCAAAAACTAGCAACGCTTAGTCAAATACTTAATGAGGGTGTCAACCAGGCGAATCTATAAATTTGAAGCTGATGCTCATCTCAGTATTTTATAAAATAAATAATTTTGATAATAATTTGGTAATACTGTATAAATGTTGCACATATTGTTTGAACTGTGTGATGAGCTAAACTCTGTAGATAGTATTGGCTTGGGCTTTAATATCCTTAATATCCTTTTGCATTATAATGTGTCAGGTCCTGGTGACTGTTCTCGATATCAACGATTATCGGCCACGCTTCTCAGAGCGAGTCTACAACACCAGTGTGTTTGAGAATGAGCCCAGTGGTACTTCTGTGATAACAATAAAGGCTACTGACCTGGATGAAGGCGAGAATGGCGCAGTACTCTACAACATGCTGGGACCCCATTCAGGTATGAATATGCAAGATGCAATAAAACCCTCATTAGGGTCACATGACTAAATCTTTTCAATGAACTATGCTCTGAATTTACAATTCCTGCTTTAGGTACAGCTTCAATTCTTCTAATAAATATCCACATTTTACTTTTTAATCGTGTATATAATTGGTGGACAGAGAATAGTATTCCAACTTTGTCTTCTCCTGGGCTTTTTAGATGCATTCTCCCTGGATCCAAATACAGGACTTGTGCGATCTCGACGCCTGCTTCAGTCGTCGGAACGCTTCAACCTGACTGTGGTGGCTACAGACCAGGGGCGTCCCCCCCTATGGGGCACAGCTGACCTGATCATCACAGTCATAGATGTCAATGACAACAGACCTGTGTTTGTTAGGCCAGCCAATGGAACCATCATCCATATCTTAGAGGTACTATCTGCATTCTTAAAGTCATCATTGTCAGCGTGTGCTTTTGTCCTACGCTTCTGTTGTACAAGGATGTGAATGTCCTGATTCTTTTTACTCTAGTCCAACTAAGCACTATGACGCTCAAAAGACAAGAGTCACTGGTTTACTGTGAAGAGTTGAACTCATACCTTTACTTCCTTTTGAATACACTGCTAATAAAATGTATTTCCTGTGGATTAGTCATATTTGTCTGACACTCCATCAGTATCATAAGTGGCTCTAATAAAAGAAACCCTTATTGTGGTTTGGTTGTGGTCTTTCAAGGGTTGTTTATCTCCCAACTGAGAGACATGGAGATTGCTAATCACAGCATATCTCAATATAGAAACCTCTCAAAAACCACTAATTTGTTGCATTTGAGTAATACAGGTAGGTTAGTTAGTTCACGTCACACAAACACTCACTGCCCTTCGTTGCTCTCTGTACAGGAACAACGTCCAGAACTGGTGGTGTATGAAGTGCACGCTACAGATGCTGATGAGGGGCTCAATGGAGAAGTGCGCTATGCCTTCCTGCAGACGGGAGCAGGTAACAGAGACTGGGAAAACTTTCACATTGATGCCGTGACTGGAGTCATTACTACTACTGCAAAGCTGGACCGAGAGAAGCAGGCCTTGCTTAGCGTGAGTCATCAGAGTTTGTTTGTGTTTTCAGTTGGTGTAATTGTACGTCTGTGACGCTAACCCTGTGCAAACTGCTCTCTTAGCTTATTATTGTGGCCCGTGATATGGGCCAGCCAGTGCCTTATGAGACCACACAGCCTCTGCAGGTGGCGCTGTTGGACATTGACGACAATGAGCCTGTCTTCCTCAAACCGCCTGTGAGCACACAGATCTAGGAATACATCATAAATGTGTGGTCGTCTGCACATAAGAGATTGTGTTCATGTGTTTTTAATGTAATATTTTATCATGGTCTGTGTGTGTGTGTGTGCACATCCTAGCGTGGTGGCTTGCCTTACCAGACACTGACAGTGCCTGAGCACTCCCCTCCAGGAACCATTGTGGGGAACATAACCAGAGCTGTGGACGCCGATGAGGGCTCCAATGCAATCGTCTACTACTTTATTGCAGGTCACTCGGTGCTCTACACACAATGGCATGTTTTTGCTGTTAAGTGTGATTTTTTTTTTTTTTTCTCTCAGTCAATTTTGGATTTAGGAAGTTTCTCCTAATTTATTGTATCTCTATTGTGTGGCCATATGAAAGTCCTTGTACTTCAAAAGCTTGAGAATAATGAAGACATTTGTATGGATCTAGCTTTCTTTGTTCCCTGTTTGAAGCTTCAGTGTTTAATGTGTCCAAATGTGTCTCTTCCTGAAGGAGGAAACAGCGATGGAAACTTTGGCTTGAGTCTAGATGGAGAGTTAAAAGTGCTTAAAGATCTGGACCGAGAGGAGATCCCAGTCTACTCCATCATAATCAAGGCTTCCAGCAACAGGAGCTGGACTCCTCCCAGGGGTCAGAGGTCATTACGGGCTAAAGCTCTGGATCCGGCTCAAGACCCCAGTCTGCTGGAAGTCCGCATTGAACTGGAAGACATCAATGACCAGACACCACGCTTCATAAAGACAGAGTACACTGCAGGTAATCTGCTTTCCTGCATAAATCCGTATGATGGACTATGTGATGCCAAGATTTACTTTATTTGTTTCTTTCTTGTTTCAGGAGTTGCAGCAAATGCCAAAGTGGGCTCAGAGCTTATCAAGTTGGTGGCTATAGATAATGATATAGGCAACAACAGCGTGGTCCAGTACCACATTGTTACGATCCGCTACTTCCACTCACAGAGCAACGGCAGTGAGGATGTTGGCAATATGTTCATCATCGGTGCGTTTCTATAATGTAATGCAAATCCACTGAAGGGGAAACCAAAATGCATTGCATTTTAATCTTGGGTACATTTTGACCTGTGAGAAAAAAGAAACTTAAGAAACTTACACAATGAGTATTTGGGAATTCCAGAGGACAAATACACTGTGTAGCAATGGCTAGAGATTTAAAGACAATGCACATTTCAAATATCTCATAATAGAAACTCGATGAAATACTTTGAAATGGACAAAAAACTGTTCGTATATTGTTTTAAAAGAGAAGGCTGATATATTTAAGTATATTTATGTATAAATGTATAAAATTGACAGTGGACTCTGTCACAGATGTCACAGTTCAGACTTCAAACTCATTTGCAAACAGTATAAAAATCATAGGAATTGATATGGCTTTATTAAAACTGAGTTGACAAATAGTAACAGTGTCCTCACACGTGATCATTTTGCCTCCCGTAACCATTTTCCCACTCAGAGAAAGTTACTTAAACGAGCGCCTATTTTCAGATCTTTTCTGCATGTTTCAGTTGTACTGGTGTACATACAGAGACAAAATGTAAAGTTTAAAAAGTCTGTTCTGCTCCTGAGTGAAGCAAATGTCTTACACAGAAACAATGCTGTCCCTTGATTTCCACAGGTTTGACAGATGGCATCATCCGCACTCACGATCTCTTCACAGCCTTTAATCCCGGCTACTTTCAGCTTGAGATTTTGGCATGTGACTTCGCTGGACACAGCACAACAACTAATGTGAATATCTATATTCTCCGGGATGACCAGAGGGTCAAGGTAGTCTTCAATGAGATTCCTGATTTTGTTCGTGCAAACCAGGAAGAGTTCATCAACCTGCTCTCCAACATCACTGGCGCTATGGTCAATTTAGACGACATACAGGTTAGGCTTTCTTGGAGAAATGCTTTGATTTGTTTGCAGTGTGCAGATTATATGAAATCTTTGACCCTTTTTTACAGTTTCATGTGGACAAGAAGGGCAGAGTGAGCTATGTTCAGACTGATATGCTCATCCACGTTGTCAACAATCAGACCAACACCATCCTAGACGTTGAAAGGTTGTGTATGCACTAGCACTCCAAAGCAGCATGGTGGCATGTTCACTCACACACGCTAGGCATAATAAGGCTAGTGCAATAAGGCCTTTCACATATAAGCACTACACATTCTGAACCAATTTCCTGTTTTTAATACTTTTGCAGGGTTATTCAGATGATCGATGAAAACAAAGAGCAGCTGAGAAACCTGTTCAGGAAATACAACGTTGTAGACGTTCAGCCAGCTGTCGGGGACAAACTGCCAGACGACATCTCCACTCTGCAGGTGTGCAAAGCTGCCACCTCTGGAAGTCTCCAGCCTGCTGCAGATTTTATTTGGTTTTGGTGTTTTTAAGGTGTCTTTCTTTTTCTCTTTCACAGCTGGTCATCATTATCTTGGCTGTGCTGCTGTGCTTTGCTGGGATTTTGTTTGTCACAATGAATTGGCATTATCGCAGAGTGTAAGAGTCTTGTATTAATGCAGATTTGCTTACGTTGTTTGAAACTCACTCAGTCATGCTGCCAGTCTGAGCAGCTGATCAACATGTTTATGGTCTCATAATGTGTCTTTCTGTTTGTTGCAGACACGAGAGGAAGTTGAAAGCAATTGTTGCAGGATCAACAGGTGAGAAGCAGCTTGACTGATGGGACGGTCCCTTTATCTGTTGATCAGGAAATGACTTTGCTATCTGCTAATGTACAGTACCAAATATCAGTTAACTCAAAGCTGTTTTTCCCATTACATCGAACTTTCCTCTACCTCACAGGAAACCAGGGTCTAATGGATATCCTGGACATGCCCAACACTAACAAGTACTCCTTTGAGGGGTAAGATAATAGCTTTATTTTTGTTTTTTCAGGCATACCCCTCCTTGACTTAGAAAACAATAAACAAATAAATGCTTAATATATATATTTATTAATAATATATATTCATTCATAAGTCTATGTATTTTGGCTGGTGAAAGGTCCACAAACCAAAATCGCTCAGAAAAGCAACCAGTATCCAAAACATGCCTGGGGACACACAGGGGAGGTTAACACTGCAACAAAGGACAGAAGAGGAGGGCACAGGAGTGTAAACAAGACACATTTGATAATAATCAAAGACAGTGATACAGACGGGGAAGTAAAACTAAACACTAGACACCACTAGATTTTATCAAAATAAAACAGGAAGTAAGCGCCATAACTAAATGGCTACACGTTTTCACTTAAAACACAGGAAACAGCGAGGGAACAAATGAAACTCTAAACCTAAGACTACATCTTAACAAGAATTAAATACTCCAAAATGGTCACGACAATATAAAGACCAGCAAACTAAATTGTGAACGACAAACAACCTAAAAAGTTGAAAGTTAAAAATTGTGCTGCAACCCCAAGAAATATGATCGGAATTGAATTCCCCATAAAACCATAAAGTGTTGTTTTAACATGTGACAGCAAGACGAACATGTTAATTAGAAAGTATTCAAGATTTAAAGTGGCAGATTTTGTTATCTTTGCATAGCTCCAAGCTAGCTGTTTCCAGTGTCATTGTATCAAACTAAGCTAGCGCTAGCTTTATAATTAGCTTACAGACAAGAGTGGCATAAATCAAAGTGCATATTGACTATTTTAATTGTTTTCACAATAATTAGGTGTTCTCAGTATGTCTATGGACCAACAAATTATGAGAAAAGAGGAACATAATCCAATCGTTTCTTTCCTTTCTCCATAGATCAGGAAGTTCATTTGAATTAGCCGTTTTCTTATTTTGACGCCTTCAAAGGCAGTATCGTTTGCGTAACCTCTCACTGATGGATGTAATGCTTCTGCAGGGCCAATCCAGTGTGGTTGGACCCATTCTGTCGCAACCTGGAGTTGGCCGCTCAAGCCGACCATGAGGATGACCTGCCCGAGAACCTGAGTGAGATAACTGACCTGTGGAACAGCCCCGCACGCACTCACGTCAGTACCAACATCCATTCGTATTTCTCAACAACACCCCAAGTATATTAATAGATATCATGGGAGAGTATTTCATGGTAAACGATACAAACTCATAATGGCTCTATATCTCTGAGCATTAAAACAAATAGCAAAATTGTGTTTCCACCATCTAAGCAGTTGCGTGTTCTTCTCACAGGGCACATTTGGTCGAGAGCCTCAAGCGAAACCTGAGGATGATCGTTACTTGAGGGCAGCAATTCAGGAGTACGACAACATTGCTAAACTGGGCCATATCATGAGGGAGGGGCCTATCAAGGTGAGAACAGGAGACCTAGTAATGCACTCAAACATACAACCAGTTACTGAAGAGTTTTATTTTTTATTTTTGCTCCGTCCATCTCATAATTGTCGGGACAGCTTCATGTCCCAGAACTCAAGGCTTCCCCTATTTTTAAGAAGTGGAGGAGGTCCTGAGTAGAAAATATGGAGGCAGAGCCTGAGGACTCTAATATAGGCTTTTAACATGTCTTCGGGGATAGGCCTTCATGCTCTAGATTCTTGTTTATCTCTCCTGTGACGGCACGGGTGTGTAAAGGTGGATGGTGTTACATGCTATGTTTGATCATGACTGCCATCCTGTCAGGGTTCCCTGCTCAAGGTGGTCCTGGACGACTACCTGAGACTAAAAAAGCTCTTTGCAGCACGGCTTGTCACAGCATCCACAACCGAGGGAGACATCTCATCTGTCACTGAGGTGGGCTACAAAAAACAGATGATCTATCTGCACCCGCTGAAGGTGCTCCTGTCTGCTGGAGAATGATCTGCTATTTCTCTCAGTTCCCTTTCTGACATCTTGTCTGCTTACTCTGACGTGACTCCTTCTTGCTGGTTCTGCTTTCTCGTGTACTGTGAACCAGACTTCAGGTCAAACCGAGTTTGCGATTAAAATTTGCTGATCATTTGTTTCAAGTCTTTTTCTTCCAGTGATCTACTCCCTTCCAGCACCTTTTCAGAGCTATTTCTTTATCGACCTAACACATTTTATTCCCAGCATTACTAGGTAGCAGCTTCGTTCACACTCCCTCTCCTCTCCTGTCCTCCTTTAACAGCTGATCCAGAGTGATTTGGATGACGAGGACGATGAGCATCTGGGTATGGGTGGAGGTCGGGGCACTCTCCGTTTCAAGCACAAGCTTCCTGTAGAGTTGAAAGGGTCTGAGGGTGTGCACGTGGTCCACGGCAGCACAGGCACGCTCCTCACGTCTGACCTCAACAGCCTGCCTGAGGACGACCAGCGGGCCCTGGCACGTTCTCTGGAGGCACTCAATTCTGACGGGGTGCTGTACTCTGAGCGCAACGCCCGTACAGAGTCAGCAAAGTCCACCCCGATGCACCGCCACAAGGACGGGGACACCCTGTCTGAGAGTCCACTGGAGATCACAGAGTTATGACTAGCCGAGGCCTCGCTGGTCTGAGAGCAAACCACGACTTGTGTGTGTGTGTGTGTGTCCTTGTGCCTCCACACCGCAAACCTGATAAGTTTGGGAAGAGTGTGTGTAGTCTAGGGAACATCGTCATCGAACGTCAGTGCGTCATTGAGACATCCTGATAGAGGACAAACGCAGCACTGGGTCAGCTTCAGTGGATCTTACATTGGAAGTGGTCTCATGTTGGATTTTGTCAAGAGATGCTTAATTTAAAAAGAAAACAATAATAAAAGAAAGTCACAAGCCTGACACTTTCCTTCAGCGAGACAGAAAAAAAAAAGCTGGTGTCATCGACTTTTATTTGAAGAGCTGAGTGGAAAAGAGGGATTAAGCCTCCCTGTGGGAGAAGCTTGTTGAACCAAAACCTTAAAATCGTCAGAAGGTGCCTCATTCTCACTAAACTTTTTGAAGTCATTCCTGGACTACAGACACTCACACAAACACGCACACACACTCAAAATAACAGAAAACAGAATAAAAATGATGCTACACACTCAGACCAGCGGATGGCCGTCAATGGGAGACTGAGAAAATAACAATTCCTTATCACTCTGATATTTTTCCTTATTGAAAGATGGCTATGTCTGTGTTGAATGAGATGTTAGATATTGTTGTTGGGAATTTATTGATGAACACTATGGATACAGGGGAACCTCTGCATTTTCCCAGTGATGCTCACGGAGTGGCGTCTTCGCCTCACACAAAGAGATGAGGCGGCCTGAGCTCTTTTTGATCGTCACAAAAAGGTCTGAAGAGCAGCAGAGAACATTGACTCTAGCCCAGCTCACTTTTTAGAGCATAACTGCGTCAGTCACAGTTACAGCAAGAATCTGCATAAGAAGAGGAAGACTTCTTAAATGATGAACATGGTGGACGAAGGATGACTGTTATCTGGTACTGGGGTTACAGGGAAAAAAATAAATCTGTGAAATTTGATATTAAAGGCAGTTAGAGAAAGCCTTGATAAAGACTTATAGATGGGGGAAAACTATGAATTATCCCATTTTATAGACATAAAGAAGGTACTGTGCCCACAGAAACTTTACACTGCCACCTGAGGGAGTAAAAGTCATGCTCCAATGAGCAATGTTTGCTTTATTTTTTTATTTTCTAGAATATGTGATGGAATTAAAAGATATTTTTGAAGAAAAAAAAAAAAAATGCTGGCTTACCAAAATCGGTAGGGAACAACTTTGGATGTTTGGAGTATGTGTATTTTGTGCTATGGTGACATGTCGTTTTGTTTTCCTTTGCAGGACAATTAATGCTGTTTCTGATGAGTGGTGTGTGCTAAAAAAAAAAATAATTTTTTATATTCCCATTTTGTAAGTTTTTATTTCTTTGTCATTTTTGTCACCAGCCCTGAGATCTGTGTTGGGAAATGTTGTGGGATGGTCTGTGGTAATAAAAAGACTTATGCAATTGCCTCTGACCTCAGTAGATGTTGTGATAAGTCTGATGCAGCAGAATGAGCTCAAGCAGGAATAAAAGCCTGAGAATCTGAAAATAAACATAAACCTAATAATAAACCTAAATATTTGTTCCCCAGTTACCTCACAATTGACTTCTGTTCTGCCCGCAAACAAAAGCTTAAGTGGGAACAATAATAATAATAGTGTTGAATTCTGGAAGGCCCTTGAACTACAAAAAAACCAAAAAAACTTAGCAACTGTGGTGGGGTGGCAAATGCTGCCTCCTAGTGGAATACACCTGGTATTAGGGAGCAAAAAGATACAAGTAATTACTTTCAGCACTCCAATCCATCCTTTTTATTGTTATTAGATTACATAGAAAATTTTTCATTAATAATAGCTGTCAAAAAATTGAAAGGAGGCATTAGTAGACTTGACGCGATGTCTTCTTCACTCATCGGCCTGTAGCGGTTCCTGATGTCACAGTGGTAGCAGTGGTTGACATCTTCTTCAGAGTCCTGTTCAACTGTAGGGACACAAAAGAAGTGACCATTAGTCCTGTAATCAAAATCTTTTCAGTGCAGGGCAAACCAAAGGCGCAGGTGATGTTTTTCATTTTAATATTAGGGATAACCGTTTCATTCCAATTAGATTATTGCAACTGAAACATTACATATTTTCCCATTCAGAGGCATTATATGGATGATTACTTACCTCCTCAAACTTGTGGATCTGTCTGATGAAAAAGTCGCCATACCGACGAGCGACTTTGGTGTCGGCAATGTGGATCATGTCCTGTGGAAAAAAATGTCATCAAAT
The DNA here is from genome assembly GCA_015052645.1 of Benitochromis conjunctus. NCBI lineage: Eukaryota > Metazoa > Chordata > Actinopteri > Cichliformes > Cichlidae > Benitochromis > Benitochromis conjunctus. Next base: position 3,219 of record VOQK01000987.1, on the reverse strand, counting down.
ATAAAGTACAACAAGCCACATAAACCGCATGAATATATATTATTTTCCTGCTTACAGATGTATTTAAATCTTATGCTTAATTTTACCCGAACTAAACACCAGAGGAATTCCTCAGTGGCATCAGTGACATGCTATTTAAACAGCAGCACAGAAACAACAAAGACGTTCACCTTGTCGATGTAAAAGTCGACCTCTGACGCAGACTGGAACTCTCCGTCCAGTGCTGAGATGCCGCTGGTCCACACCAGATTCTTCATCTTGTGTTTGAAGACGAGCAGCTGAATGCGGAACTCCTGCTCTGTCATGTCCAGAAATCCGGCCAGCTTGGCTACTGGCATGGTGGTGTACAGCTTCAAGAAGCTACAATGACATATTGTGACTTAGATGACATGTATAAGCGCTCAGACACAAATCTAACAGTTTATGTAAAGTGGGGCAAAAAGCTTGGAGGAGATAAAAAAACATTCAGAATATTTTTGTACATTACTCCAAAACTACAACTTCCACATACAAGTTGGTGGGCTCACCTTCGAATGGTGGAGAGCTGGGCCTGCTGCTGCACCTCCTCAGCAAAGACCTTCAACTGCTGTTGAAAAGGTTCTTTGTGGTAGTTCGGGTGGACGTTGTCGTAGTTTGGCACTACAGGTGACAAGAACTTGGGACAGGCAAAGCTGAACAGCTCCTCGAACACCTGCAGATCTCTGATATGGTAAAAGTAACATTTGTGTCAAAAGAAATCTTGGAGGCTACGGTTACAAATGGTGACGATGTCATGCATCACGATGGCGCACACATCCCGGAAGCAAAGCTCCACATTTTATTCTACATAACACAAAAATCATAACAGAAAAACAGAAAAGGACTGACGCACAACTTAAGAAAAGTTGCTGTAAAACAAGGTATTGGGTGTAGGTCTTACCCCTTTTGCATACGCAGCATCTTATCTCCGTACTTCTCCCTCAGCTGGGTGTGGATGCTCTCATCGATGCGCATCGGGTACATAGTCAGAGCGATAGCCAGCAGGCCGTGCATCTGCTCATTTTGTTTGTTAATCTGAAGAAAACACACAGGTATTATGACACCTGTTCCAAACATAACATCCAACACAATGAGTGTGCCTGTTTATTAATCATGTGTCAAAACATTTTAAAGCAAATCAACACATCCCAAATGCTGTGGCCTAAAGTTCTCTGACCATGTTCTGTACAGGCATAAATAAAAGAACCTATAGCTAAAGCTAAGACCATGTCTACAAACCACTGCTGTTACTGACCATCTCATATTTATACGTTGACCTCTGGAACATGTTTCTTGTTCTCTGGATATAGAGCAGGATGTTAGCAAAGACTCGAATGGCATCCTGGTAGCGCCTCATCATGAGGTAGGCAAAACCCACATAGTAATATGTGGTGATTTGGCACTCTGGAACACGCGAGTACATACTCTGAAAGACGGGAAAAAATATATGCACAAATATGAATTACAGAGCAAACAAGCAGGCTTTCTTTATGTTTAGTTTCGAAGGATCAACCAAATTTGTTGCTACAAAGTTATTTTAATATAAAGTTAATTTCATCTCAAAGATTAAAGTTAACTACTTGACTCCATGCTACTGAAGAACTGAGAACTTTAAATTATGTATTTACTTTACAATGTTAGTATTATAATTCTTATTCATCGTTAATGTGTTGGGTAAATTAATTAGTTTCTTTTTTTTTCTCTGCACTTTGCCCACATTAAATTTCATGAGCACCATCTGATAAAGCAGAAACTGTGCTGAGTCAAATTATCACAAGAATCCTCTGAGAACATCAGTTTTTTTGTTTTGTTTTTTAAATTAAAAACATCAGTATCTGTCAGCAATGTATCAATCCTTCTATGACAAGAGGAAACAACAAACATAACATATTTCCATATTCACACTCAATCCCAGCGCTCATCATCATCATTAGTGGAGTAGACCAGACCTCTCTGCATGAGGTGTTAAATAAGGTCGTACCTTCTTATTGAGCTCAATGTTCTCCAGGACTTTGATGGCCTGGTAATAGTCACCAAGCAGAGAGTGAAGCCTCAAAAGCCCGACCAAGCTGAAGTAGCCCAACATCTTATACAGGGAGTGACGTCCATATTCTCCAGCCACGCTCTCTGGGTCTCCTACATTACAAGGGCACATAACATGTTCATAACTTGTACACTCCTGGACTTTAAAGACTTGAATTGACATAATTTAAGATTTTAAATATCATCATAAACACTCTTCTTTACCTCCACTCGTGTAGACCTCAAGCTGACGGTTGATGTTGCTCTTGTCCACCAGGGAGTGGAGAACATTGAGGACACTGTGGACGTTCCAGATCTTCGGGTTGCTCCTCAGGAATTCAATTTCCTCCTCAGACTTTTTGGCTGTCTTACAGCGGTACTGACTGAATGACTGAAACTGAAGGTGGAAGAGATGTTTGTTAGTGGATTTTAAATATGCTTTCTAGCCACGTAGCCTAGTAATCATTAAAGAGTGTGAATATCTTGATTAATATGTCACCTATCTGGTGCTTAAAGCAATGATAACATTAACAACAACAGCTATCAGCCCTTCTCTTTATTTTGATCTTAACGATTGTTGAGCACGCACTCTAAAAACAATGTAATATACCTGGTAGATAAACTCATCAATGATGTCCCAGAGCCACTGGTTTGGCAGCTCCAAGGGGGCCGGGCCATCAGCATCTGTTTAGAGTCAACAACGTTCTTATATGGCTGCTGTTTTTACACCAACAACAACAGGTAAGATAAAACGTATGGACAATTTGTGCTACTTACTGAGAATGTAGTTGAAGAGGTTGCAGTAATTGTAGTAGGACTCAAATCTCTGGTCCAAAGTTGGTCCACCCTGATTATACAGAAAACTATTTTTTCAACCAAATTCAAGAAACATTTTTGTACAGTGATGAAAAACACCCAAATGACTGCTTATATTTAGCAGCTACTCACGCTGACTTTAGCGTAGATGTGTCTGTAATAGAGTTCCTTGTAGAGAATGAGAAACACGGCATCTGTAAAACACAAGAGACAAAAACAGCATGAAATATCTCCACTGGACCACACATAGAAGGGCCTTAAAATCTTTTATTTTTATACACACACACACACACACACACACACACACACACACACACATACATATATATATATATATATATATATATATATAAAAAGATACTG
>VOQK01000985.1:5244-20601 GCA_015052645.1 Benitochromis conjunctus | reverse complement strand
ACAAACAAAAGGCTCTGTCAAATCTGTAGTTGATTAGATGAGTCAAGGTGCCACAAGTGAGTCAGTGACATAATAAGCTCCAAACATCTGTCCAGGCTCAGACAGGACGTGACAGGACAGTGGGGAGCAAGCTGACAGTCATTTATGCCAGCATAAATCAGTGCCAGCTGAGTCCAGACAGCATGTTAGTCAGTGAAACCCGCTAAGAGTTACTAAGTGAACTCTGGATCGAGCGTCTGGCTGTTTCCCCAAGTGTTTACCACTGGTTTCCATAGTGACCTGGTCTGAGTGTCTGGCTGCTGGCCTGGTAGAACTGTTGTGGTTATGTTTGGAAATGCTGTTTTGGTTTGTCTGCGCTTTGTTGTATTCTAAAAGGGTCGCATACCCCCAGATTCGGTGATGACATCATTGATGATGACTTCAGCGTGGCCACGCAGGCCCACGCTGTCCGACTGGCAGAGAGCCAGCGGGGTTAGGTCAGCACATGGCACCCCGGGTCTCTGGATCCCCCCCCACTGTGATCTGCAGGCTTTGCTCCTCCCTCTCGAGCAGTTATTTTTCTCCACGTGTTTCTTTTCTTTCCATTTTTTTAATTTTAATCACTCTTTATCTTGTCAGCGCTTCACCTTAAAACACTGTTTACAGCTCTCTCCTGGCATACGATAACACATAAATACAAGCTTTTTGATGACATTGGAGTGTTTAAGGGCTCGCCGAGACTCCTCCGTAACATTTGTTTCTAGTGGTTGGCGGCTTTTCGCCAGCTTGCCAATGTTTTGACACATCTGCCCCTGAGACTTCTCCGCCATCCCAAAACAATGAGGCTCAGCGGAATTTAGGCTGTGCTACTCCCCATGTCAAAAAAGTTCAACAGCAACATCTTTGCCTAGAGATCTTAGTATTCTGGACAATAAGCAGAACACTCTGTCAACAGTTTTGTAAGGGACTATTTCTTCTGTAGAAAGTAGTTCCAGTAAAATTTGTTAAGTCTATGAAATAAACAGGATGACTGAAACGTTGCTTTTAGAAAGACATACTCCTGCTTTACTTTAGAAAACTGTGCCAACTCGTTGCTCAGACGAAGGTAAGCCAGCCAGCTAAAATCACTTATCTTTTCCTTTTGAAAAAATGCTTGAAGTAAGTAGAACTCAAACATGATGTCAGTTCAGGCAAAGTTACACTCACCTGCAGTGGTAGCAGATCAGCTGATCTCAGTGCTAGCCCACATCATCAGCTGATGCCCTTGTAAACATAGGGAGTGCTATTTTAGCTGCTGTAGCCTGCCTACAGTCGCTGCACATCTGCAAGCCACTTCGCAACCCACCTCTTCCCTAGCTCAGTGGCATATCTGTTGCCACTGATACCAGCTCTGTTACGTGTAGAGGTCTTATACATGAAAGTGCAGGGAGGTCCCAGAACAAAGCCATTCTACTGGCTTTGTATGCAGTTTTTGTTTTTAGCTTTGGATACAACTTCCCCTAAAAATAAGACCAAATGACCATTCCTATCTCACCTCCATCTGCCATTAAGACCCGGCTATAAATGTTTCAACTTGCACCTCTCTCTGAACCTGGTTTTATGAAACTTTGGCTGTGGCTGGCTCCCTAGCATGACCCGTCTCTATGGCTCTCTCCCTCTTTGGCTCACCACAGGCCAGTTCCCGGGCCGCTGTCGTGCCTCCTTCACATGCGGAACAGACACAGACAGCCTCTGCCAGCCTCCTTACCTGGCACCCTGCCAGACCCCGCCATGCAAGGGGCATCTGCTCAGCACATGACTGTAAGTATGGAAGGGGATGGTGTTTGTCATGTTCAGACTCCCACACATTCAAACATGCATGCCTGATGATTTATAGATGCAGGTATAGTGGACCCAAGACAGGAAAATTCACTTTTGTGGATAAATTAATCAAAATGTCAAAACTCCAGATGGATGTGACCTTTGGGGGAACTCTTTATACTTGAGGTTTATGTGCACACAAGCTGCTGCTTCCCTTTGTCACAGCTGAAAGATTATTTTTGTGTCGACTGTTTCTTCTTCAGATAGAGAAGCAGATGTCTTGTGCAATGGGTATACCGGCTCCTGTACACAACCCCTCCTGTTCTTCACCACAGGTAGGTGATCATCAGTCAGTCTGACTAATTTTCCCACTATTTCCAGTATTTGAGCTAATAAAGCATTGCATAAATGCATTACACCACAGCTGTTTATGAAGAGTGGATTTCTGCATGTTATATCAACTCCCAGAATACCATATCTTATCCTAATTTTTTGGGTGTCTGTGGTTCAGGAGGTAGAGTGAGGTTTAAAGTAAGCTAACAATTGGAAGGTTGGAGGTTCAATGCCTGGTTGCTCCAGTCTGCACTTAGACTCCTTCTTTGGCAGGATTCTGAACCCCCGCTGCACTCTGTGTGTTTTATTGTTAGACAAGGCACTTAGGTGTAAACTGAAGTGCTGTATGAACGTCTGTGATTGGGTGACTGAGGCTTATAGTAAGCTCAATTAGAATAGAGATGTCCATTATATATACCATTTACTATCATGCTCCAGCTCATAATACTGTGTACCATCACCACTCAGAACATCCGGTGCAATATTCCTAAAGTCTGTGAAATAGGAGTGTGTCTGTTTATGTATTTTAACTTATACTGATCTCATATTCTGATCTTTTTATATTGATATGTAAGTATTTGTATATATTTTTGTCTTACCTGTATGCACCGCTCCAAATTTCGTTGTACACCCGTACAATGACAAATAATAGCATTTTATTCTAATCTGTTCTATAAGTGGCTCAAAATGTGAGTGATTTTTCAGTAAAGACAAATTCATAGTGTTATGTAACACTTTTAAAAAAACACCCAGCCTCACCTTCTGCCTTTGCCATAGTCCTTTCTAATCAGGACAGACAGGAAATAGAATGTAACTCTACTCCCAAACACACACAGACACACACACACACACACAGGACCACAGGAAGTCACAATCTACATGCTCCCCCGTGGCTTTCTCAGTTGTTTTATTTCCCTTGTGTCAACAAGCGTGCAATATTTTCACTTGTAAATTTTATATGTCCTCTTTTCACCTGCATCAGGAATTAATAGTTAAGCATATTTTGCTTTCAAAAGCGACTTTAAAAGGGAAAACTGTGAAACAGCCCCACACACAGTAACACACACAGGCATAGATGCACGTTGTGGCTTCTTGTGGAGGAGCTCGCATACAGAGTGGCAACTGAAAAGTGGTTTCAGATTGCGGAGCCACTCAGGTGGCAGGTTCACTTCTGACCCTCTTTTCTTACACTCTCACACGCACACACACGTACACACACACACAAGGATACCCACTGACCCACTACTTTTATACCTTACCTTAGCTTTTATAACTAAAGCAACTCCTTACTTTAAAGCTTAACCGTGATGCAGAATCCTAACCCTCAAACAACACTTTGAAATTTTGTCAGGTTTGTAACATTCAGCAAAATGCAACACATTTGTTCCACAAATGTCCTCAGTGGACTCAAGGAGGTGAATGAGTCATCTACAAATTGGTTTGTCAGTGGTTCAGTCCGGGATACTTATCCCCCCAGTGCACCCACTGGTGTGTGAGTGTATGTGTGGTAGGTGAAGTTCCTAAAGTACACAGAATAAAGTGCTGCATGAATGTGTGTGTGTGTGTGTGTGTGCAACAGGTGAATGTGACTTGTAGTATAAATCTAAAGACTTGTATTGGTCCTCAGGAAGATTTTTCTTTTTTGAAACAGGCCTCTGCTTCTTTAAAAGCTCAGAAAGTGTGTTAACATGCCTCCGTTGTACAGTAACGCTACACTCAGCTCAAGTGGAAAAGTAAACATTTGACAAGTGGATCAGTGTTTCATGTACAGTTTTGTGTCTTCATTCACTGATCCCTTCAGACAGAAATATCAACGTGGTGTGTCATCCAAGCCAAGGAGACCCATGATGTAATCGCCGGCCTCAGTGTCAGGGTGTTTCTATCTAGTAAACACAACTGAAGGACTCGTCTATTTAGTGTGTGTGTGTGTGTGTGTGTGTGTGTGGGGTGGGCTGTGCGTGTGTGTGTGTGTATGACTGGCAGCCTGGCTGGCTGGTAAAGCTGGCACAGACAGCTCAATGACCTCATCCTTGGCACCAGTTAAATGTGCTCTCTTTTTACTTCACTGAATGGTGAAGAGAGAGAGAGCGAGAGAGAGAGAAAGAGAGAGAGAAAAATCTGCTTCTTCTCTTAAAGAAATATTGTGTAACAGGGAGCAGATAACAGTATTGCCAGGGAGGGACTGGAATGGGGGGGGGGTGATGTCATGCTCCAAACATGACCTCTCCCTCTCTTGCTTTTCTCTGCTGAGTGTTGGAGAAAGGTGAGATGAGGTTTAATTTAGCTCGTACAGTCTGTTTAGTCAGATGATACGTGGGAATGATAAAGTGTGAAGGTATCAAGCTGCAGACGGCAGCATTTATTGGAACACGTTATCCCTCTCATCAACAGTTGTCTTCGCAGTTGTGGACGGTGAGGAGAAGTGGCGAGGATGGAAAAGAAGGAGGGTTTGACCGGCAGATATTGTTTGCATCGAGGTACAGTACCTCGGGACGCGGCTTGAAGATAACCTGCCGTTACTAATTTAGCAGGCGTTAAGGATAAACCATAGACTGGACACTATGACTCATTAGCTTAAATCTTTTGACTGTAGCCCCATTTTTTTTATTTTTTTTTTTATTTTGGAGTCTGAAGTTACCATATTTGGGGAAAAAAAGTTGGCCTACTGAGTTCTTAGAAGGCTGTATCCATACGCTGTGTGGGTGAACTGCACAGACACAGATGGCCGCTAATAAGTCATTTTCTTACTATAATATATAAAATCAGACGTAGGAATTTCATGCAAGTACGGAAGTGCCTTAAACCTACATTCTATCTGAAGGGCACCGGATGAAAAATAGACCTCTAGTTCTATAGAAGCCTATGGAAAAAACAGCTGTCTCACTTGACCTTTGTAAACATTTCCCTGTTGAGTTTATAGACTTAGTTTTTGCGTCATACAGATAATAAAAAAAATGAGGTCTGCTTCATAAATATTGATCATACTATGGTTCAAAATGGAGTATAACCTGTGGCTTGAGACCACATTGGCTATTGAACTGACAATCACAAGTCAGTAGCCAATAGTCAGACCCGCCCCTCTCTTTGTCACATCCATTCTTCACAAGCAAAACCACCGTCGCCATCTTGAGGCTTCAAAGCAGGACCTCAAAGCAGTGTGTGACGTCAGGGTAGCTACGTCCATCTTTCATGCTGTCTGTGGTTCTTATCTATCTCAGATATTATGATGTCATCATATTGCCTAGCAGCTACACACCAAAGGGCTAAAATGATCAACTTGTAGTGTTTATGCACTGATAACACCTGATAAAAGCATCTTATGATTTTAATTTCACAGAAGCATTATTAATTTTTCCACGTACCGGTATAAATACCAAAAAGAAAATCCTCACCCAACAAAGTGGAAGCGCTCACTTGTTGAATTGCTCGTTTGTATCATTAACCACACAACAATCAATAATTCCACTAAAAATGCTCAATCCAGAGGTCCAGTTCAATGACTGGCAACCAGACTGGCCATTTAACTTTAAAAGTGTAATTAGAAGAATTACAAAGAAATGAAACCAGCATGCAATTGCTATGAGTGGGGTATATTATTCACAGAGACCAAATCCATTTTTGCAGGAGAGTTTAAACTTGCTTTTTAATGCTGTTAAGTTGGGCATTTTAACATAGTCATCTTTCCTTTTTGATACAGCATATAGTTCGGGCTGGATCAGGTGACCTGAATCCTGCTTTAGTTACACTACAATAGCTCTAGGCTGCTGGGGACTTCCCATGATGCACTGTTTCTTCTTCACCGTTCCTTTTTTTTTTCACTCTCTCTGTGTTTTCACACACTCTACATTTAATCATGAGTTTTTATTCATCTCTGGTTTTCCTCCACAGTGTTTTTTTGTCCTGTCTTCCTCCCCTCGCCCCCAACTGGTCACGGTTTCTGTTGGAGGTTTCTTCCTGTTAAAAGGGAGTTTTTCATTCCCACTGTCACCAAAGTGGTTGCTCATAGGATGTCATCTGATAGTTGTGATTTTCTCTGTTTTCTTTGAATTATTCTAGGGTTTTTAACTTACAGTATAAAGCACTTTGAGGAAACTGTTGTTGGGATTTGGCGCTATATAAATACAATTTAACTGAATTGAAAAGTTGTCGGTTGGGATTGACTCACTGTGCAAGCCAGCCTCGTGTGGTCATTTGAGGAACTGCAGTTTTACGACCTTCTCCACTTTTAAATTCAAGGCCTTTCCATGTGGTTATAGGGCTTCTGAGCATTCTGTAACAGACTGACCATGTCAGAGGTAAATAAATATCTTTATAATCCAACATGTAAAAGAAAAGGAAAATCTTCCTAAGATGAATTCATGTTAATTATTTGTATTTTCTTAATCGAGTTGTTAGTATATAGTTATTATCCTCTGAACACAGTTCTACAGGCTGAGTGGATAGCGGTTAGATCTCTTCAGATTTCTAAATCATTGCACGTAGAAGTGATGATAAATTTACTTTTTAATAGCATCGCGTGATTAATTAGCTGCTCTTTTTTGTTTATTATATATTTCTGCTCAGAGATCCAAGCAGACACTGGGCCACCATTACCAACAGCACCACCCAGGAATGATCACCATCAATAATAATGTGCCACCCATGGGTCACATGATAGAGATGATGCCACAGCGTCACCAGACACCTCCATTACAACAACAACAACAGCAGCAGCACCACCACCATCCCCATCATCATCATCATCCTCAGCCTCATCACCCACAGCTTCCACCTGTGCCTCTTACCTACCAACAGCGGTGCCATGCTCCCCACCCACAGCACCTTGGAAGCACCCAGAGCCACCAGCTGCACCAGGCAGGGAATTTACCACCTCACGCTCAGGCTCACCAATCACCGCCTTCACACTTACACCCGGGCTCACCGCCTGCACCTCCACTGTCTGCTCCTGCACAGGTATAATGCTTTATATTTAATGATGACTAGGTGTTTTGTGCATTCAAGCACAGTTACTTGAAAAAGTTGTTGTCTTTGTTGTGTAGTTATCACCAGTTGCACAGCAGATGCAGCCTTCCCAGCCATCTCACACTCATGCAGTGCAGGCAGGCGGTAGCTGCAGCGGAGATGGAGCAGGAGGTGTAGGTGGAGGCGGAAACCGTCGAAGGAGGACAGTAGAGCAGGACCCCGACGAGCGAAGGCAGAAGTTTCTGGAACGTAACCGGGCCGCAGCCACCCGCTGCCGACAGAAGAGGAAGCTGTGGGTGTCATCACTGGAGAAGAAAGCTGAAGAGCTGACGCACACAAACCTTCAGCTACAGGTGGGATGTGCCCTGCGCACAAGACACGATCTCTCGCATCAACACAGCCTACACTCCGAGAGTGCTTACCATTTCTCTTTGTTTGTTCCCAGAACGAGGTGACGTCACTGAGGTCGGAGGTGGGTCAGCTGAAGCAGATTCTCCTCACCCACAAGGACTGTCCTGTCACTGCTCGGCAGAGGGAGGCACAGGGGTACCCCAGTGAGTAAAACCCCCCTTCCCTGCAACCCTGTGTAGAAATCTCACCAGCTTTTCCAGATGCCTGACACCAGTCATCTCCATCCACCACTGAGGGTGTAATTCACACATTAAACCTTGTCCTGAAGGGATTTTCCCCATGGTTACACATGCACTCGCTATGACACCGGGGGCCAAAAACCCCTAAAAAGGTAGAAAATGTCCTAAGTAATCCCTCATATTTTGTGATGATTAAATGTAGCAATACCTGGGACTTAATATAGATAATAATTAAAGCTACTCGCTAGCCCGCATGTTAAAAAGACAAGCAGCCCAACAGCTGGATTGGTTAATTACACCCTGAGAAAAGTGTGACAGCTGATGATAGACTGACGGGATGTGTCACAATCACATCTGATGGTGAGCTTCTGTCATCCCAAAGATAACACAAGAAGGAGTAAATGTCCCCATCTGTAAATATGCACTTTTTATGATAAAATAACTTTTTTGCAAATTATTTGCCCCTTGACTTTTGGATGCAGACACCTGGTGGTCCCACTTTGAGAACCACTGCACCACACACCGGGGACCTTAAAGTGGACCTATTATGCTTTTTCCTATTTTCTGTCGTATAGACACACTGTTATTAAAACTGGTTCCAGTTTTCATGTATATACATGTGAGCAAAAAATTTGTGTTTTCCTCGTGGATGTGGATCTGTATGATGTCAAGAGGAGGGGATATCCTTATGTGGATTTATCTCAGGTATGCAGCCATGGCCCCACCCAACCTGCTTTTCAAATCTTGTGTTTTACTAGGGGGGCAGAACAGTTGTTTCAGAAAGCTGACAGCTTGACAGTTGATGAACTGAGGCGCTGCACAAAGGCAAAGGATAAGACAAACTGGGATTATCATGCAAAATGAGCACAATAGATCCACTTTAAACTGTGTCTTACAGTGCTAAATAAAACCCCACTGCGTCCAAAAAATTAGCAATGCACTTTTGAAGAGATCGGGGGAAAAGCACTGCACTCTTGATTTAATTTAAAGGAATATCAAGTTTGTCATTCTGTTTTAATGAACCACGCCGCAATGGTATTTGAGATAGCTTGTAGTACCGTGCTACTAGCATTGTTTTGCCTTGCATGAAGCTAGCAGGGAACAAGTTGCCTTTCTTGCACTCCACAGGCAGCTTCAAGTTTATGTCAAACAGTGACTGAAACTGACCTGTAATGAAAGATATTTAAAACGTGAAACGCTGTGGCCTAAGCAAACAAAGACATGTGTGTCAAGAGTTTCATAGAACAAAGAGAGATGCAATATTGGCACATTTCATATTCATATATTTCTACTGTTCTTTTTACATGTATGTACAGTATTCAATTGTTAAAATAAAGGAGCTATTTTCATTTAATCTCAAATGCCGTGGTTTTTTATTTGAACTTGCCAAATGAAATGCACATGCCTACAATCTCCAATACCCAAAAGCAGACAGTCAGCACTTTATAAGTGACTTTGACAGCTGTCTCTATGTCCAGCTGCAGGGGTGAGCCCAGGAGGAAGTCCCACCCCTGCAGGTCCTGGGTCTCATCTGCAAGCCATCCAGCATAACAGCATCTCCACTTCCTCGACATCTGGAGGCGATTCAGGGCACGACCTCCAGTCCGGACACTAACCTGCAACGTATAGGTGAAATCCCGAACTGGATGGGAAGAATTTCTAAATCCACGTGAACGCTTGAGGTATTTTTCAACACGATCATCAGATTTTCTGCGTGAAGATCAGTAACACTTACTGAGAGAGAGATCTGACGCTTCATGTCTCTAAACAGGTGCATAAAATGCCCTTTCTGAAAGCCTTGTTAAAACTGTGATTTTTACATGGCAACTGGATCCTGTGTTTAATCAGATAATGTCTGTTTTCTTTTGACATGAGCCTAACATTGCCTCCTACCTACTCGCTATGCACATACACAGTCTTGACACATCTTTTTAAGTACGATAATCTGGCATATCTTGCACTAATTTAGAAAAAAAAAAGACTAATGGAGTTTTTTTTCTTTTAATTGGGCAGCTGCAAGTGCACCTTTTTCCATTTTTGAGCAGAGGCAGCTTACCTTAAATAACACAAAGTTTTAGTTGTTTTGGGTGTTTTTTTCTACAGGTAATTCAAATTATAAGATAAACATTTTATCCTACGATTTCAAATTTCATTTGTAAATATTAATTAATTAAACCTGCAAAACAGTATTTTCTTTAAGGCACTTTTTTGTGACTGCCCTGAGTCACTGAGTAACTATAAACTACACTTCATGTCTCAGTCCCTGCTAGTTTCATTTAATTTACACAGAAGTTACACTTTTTGTACTGTAAAGACGTTGACAATCGCTGTAAGCCTAATGCGAAAATAAAACAATCTTATTCTGGTATCTTTTTGTGAATCATTGAAATATGTTTTTACAGCATCAAATCTGTCAGATTCACATTTGTCTGTGTTTAATTTTGGTCAGCTGGTGGCAGTGAGCAGTGTGACTGTGGTTCTGTACTTACAGTGCGGTCTATCCTGCCATCTAGTGACTGTTTTTATTAGTGAGAGCAAAAATAAGAGCAGTCATCAAAGTGTGACCAGGATTGTTTCTGTCTTATCCCATACGCAGACAGAAAGACTTAAGATGAACTTTCTGCATGTTCTCCCCGTGGAGATGTGAAGGTCAGCCCTGTGATGGCCTGACTACTTGTGCAGGGTGTACCACCTCTCGCTTAAAGTCTGCTGATATCCTGGATAACTACTAACAAGACTTCAAAGGATAGCTCTCCTGAAATTTAACCTATTGTTCTTCAGAGCTCTAAATTGCTTTGATGTGAGTTAACCAGAAATATCAGCGACAGACACGACTGGCTTCTCTTGAAAATAGTAAAAGTAAGCGATACTTTTCTTGTGATGCTTAAAGTCCTCCCCAAAAAAGATTTTAATAAACTCTTTTGAGGATTTATGACCTGGTTACTCAAATATTACCACAAGCCTCATTGTGGGGTCCCTTATGCATGCATCTATACATGACAAGAGGTATGATGTCCTCCCTCAGACGTTAGCTCCAAGGTTATTATAGTTAACTGAAACTAAACTAAAAAAATAAATTGTAAAAAATAAACAACGTTGAGTTAACCAAAATTAAAATAAAACCTGGCCTTTTGAAAGAAATTAAAGCTAAGTGAAATGATTTTGTGAACTTGGAAACTAGCTGAAATAAAATTTAAATAGAAAGGAAAGAAAAAAAAAAGTTTTACTACAACTTGCCTGATGAGGCATTCATGGACATGTTTGCGACTCTGGATGTCTGCAACACTGTGAGTCAGCTCCTTCTAAGAAGTTATGTGTTATTATTGTAATATCTGTACAGATTTTCCCAAATCTTGTGTCTAAACATATGTCTGCCGTACATATTTGCTTCCATTATATTCAAGTGAAGGAAGATATCTTTAAAAAACTGGCAACTCACACCAAAAAACAACCTACAGGGACTAAAACACAAATAAACAAACAAACCAAAAAAGCAAGACGAACGGGCAAGTAGAAAAATATGCAATTTTGATTTTGGCGTGAACTGTCCCTTTAAGGTCAGCTGTCACAAACCAAGAAGCTTTAATGTCTAAAATCTTGACTGTCTGATGCTATGAAAAGTTTGTGTGCAGGCAATTGTCAATATGTGTATCTGTGTATGATTTGTACTAGATGTAGGAGGCACTCCACCCTGTAGACTCAAACAAAGGGACTGCCTAACTATTGCCAGACCTCATCTTGACACGCACGCAGCTCACTCACTTCCTTAATGTTCTGTTGCTGCTCTCGTCCCCAGTCTTATATACAGTCTGGGTCTTAGTACCCGCAGATACAATAACACACACACTCAAATGACAAATCAGTCACATTGTTTGGGATTTTTACTTTGTCATGTAATTCAAAATGATACAAAGTTCTTTATAAAAGTATAAAACACGATAGATGTGGAACAAAACAGGAGATTTTTCTGCCACCCAGCAGCCATCGTTACATACTGTACAAATATGAGACAATATGATGTCTGCAAACTGAATATTAGCACCATAGTTGAAATCAGTGGTACATCATTCACGTACACGCAAAAAAACAAGAACAAACAAACAACATATGTAGATTCACAGATGCAGGGAAATTAAAGAGGAAGGGTCCAAAGTGGGAAGGGGGAAGTCAGAGGGATTGGACTTCCTCTTGTGTCTCATGAGCTCAGCTGAGAGGAGTTTGTGTTAAAAAGGCTAAATAACAGTTAGAAACATGAAGTAATTCCCGTTTATTTTTCAGTGTCAACTTTTTTTTTTAAACTAATTTGGAGTTTTAATGGTTCTAGTCAGAGAATCTCTGCATTTCGCTGTCTCTGCGAACACTGCTGCTGTCCAGAAAGCGGTCGCAAGGGAACTCGATGAGGTCCCCCTCCTCTAGCGGTGCGAGCCGTGCTGGCCGGCTGCTTTGGTAGCTGGTGAAGTCGGTGGAGACGGACGCCGTGGCCATTGCGGTACGAAACGGTCGCCTGG
The DNA here is from genome assembly GCA_015052645.1 of Benitochromis conjunctus. Classification (NCBI taxonomy): domain Eukaryota; kingdom Metazoa; phylum Chordata; class Actinopteri; order Cichliformes; family Cichlidae; genus Benitochromis; species Benitochromis conjunctus. Next base: position 8,429 of record VOQK01000985.1, on the reverse strand, counting down.
TGGAGTACATGTGGCGCACGTGCACAGCTGACTTCCTCCTCTGCAACTTTCTCCTCAGACTTCTCCCCAGCCACACCCCACCGATGACCAGCAGCAGCACGGCGTTCCCGGCGAGCATCGCCACCGTCACCAGCTGGAGGTCAGAGGTCAGTGTGGCTCCACGGCCATTTCCCTCGGCTAGGGTGACCAGCCCCGCGCAGTGGTCGCGTGGCGCGACCTGACACACGGAGCCTCCGACCACTCCCTCCACGCAGACCATGTAGGTCACATCTGAGCTGAGCTCTCGGAGGGTTACGGAGCGAGCCGTGCCGTGGGCGTAAACGTAGCGGGGAAAACGATCCTGGGTGCCAAACCTGTCAAACAGAACCCGGTAGTGGACTTCATCAAGGCCTGGCCCGGGCCCTGGTGTGTGGCGGTGATGATCCCTGGTGGTCCAGTACACAGTGACGGTACTAGATGTGACGTGATCCACGGACACATTAGTGATGAAATGGCGGTTGAAAACACAAGGGTCTGTGATTACAGGTAGGGCGTCATCCTGATCCGACCTAAGGAGATCTAACTGCTCTCCTGAGTGAACAGAAACAGTGGTGGTGAGCCCGATGCTTGCTTGGCTCATTGTGGCTGATGGACTGGGTCTCAAAATAACTTTTGCCCTGGGTCTCCCCTTAATGCGTTTCCCAGCTGCCTCTGCAGCAGGCCGTGGCTGCTTCTTTGGTTTCCTTCTATCCAGGAAAGAAGGTTCTGCCACCTCTGGACCTCCTTGGTCTCCCTGGATCCCCACCTCTTCCTGTCCCTCTTTTTTCCTCTTCTCTCCATTTTTCCATACCATGACTCCACCCCTGTTCCCTGGTCTTAATTGTCCTATTTCTTCCACTTCCCCTCTCTTTCTCACACCTTTCTGAGCATCTTCACCTGTCCTCTCTCCATCCTGTGGCAACTGTGAATCTTCCTCTCCTCTCTCAGTGCCCCCCAGCTTCACTAGTACTGCCCCTGCCCTGCTCTCCTCAGGCCTGGCTTGACTCCTACACAAGTGAGTCCAGTTCCCAAGGGGCTGCAGCTGGGAGCTGTTCACATAGTCCAGATATTTTCCCCTCAGAGTTGCTGGGTAATGACACTGCACAAACACAGTCAGCAATTTGCCCTGAGAATGTGCAGCAGCAATCCATTTTCTCAGCTCCTCCAGGCGACAGTCACACGTCCAGTTGTTGCCTTGGAGATCCAAGTCGTAAAGTGCGCTGTTGAGGGCAAACATGTCCCCAGACAGACTGGTGAGAAAGTTTTCCTTCAGCTTCAACACCCTTAGGTGTTTAAGTCTCGAAAAAGCCAGAGAGTCCACGCTGGATATCCGGTTGCGGCTGAAGTCCAGGTCCTCGACACGCTCCAGGGGGTCGAGGAGGCCAGCAGGAATTTCCACCAGCTCGTTGCCGTCAATCAGAAGCTCCGTGAGGCTCGACAGGCCCCTCAGAGCGCCACTGTCCATTTGGGAGATTTTGTTGTTGCTGAGGGAAAGCTTGGACAGCTTTTTCAGGTTTTGGAAGACGTGACTGCCAATATGACAAATTTCATTCTCAGACAGCAGCAACGTGGTCAAAGCTTTGAGTTGAGAGAAAGTGAGGACATTGCGCACAGCTGACTGCTTGTTGTGGGCCAGGTTTAAAAAGCGTAGGCTGGTCAGTTTAGAGAAAGCATTTCTGTGAATGTGCTGCAGTTTGTTGGATTCCAGGTGAAGATAATGTAGCTTGATCAAACTCTTAAAAACAGAGTCCTGCAGAACTTCTAGTGAGTTGCCATCCAGGCGCAATTTAATAAGATTATCCAGATTGGTAAACAGCCCTGGTGTGATTTTCTTAATTGCATTGTTGTTTCCATAGAGAATAGTCAATTTCTTTAGGGGCTGCAAACTTCCTGCGGGTATAGCTGTTAAAAGATTATGTCCCAAGTACAGCTCTTCCAACTTGGGAATTTTCTCGAATGCTTTGGGGTGAATAACTCTTATTTGATTGTACTGCAGATTTAACCGTTCGAGGTCACTGTACCGTGTGAAGTCAAAGGCGGAGATGTTAGAGATGAAGTTGCCCCCAAGGCTGAAAATCCGCACTTCCTCGGGCATCTGCGCAGCGGGTTTGGGCACAGTGCGCAATCCGCGATTGGTGCACATGAGGTGCTGCGAATGCTGACAGTCGCAGCGAATTGGGCAAAAGCCCGTCGCCAGCGAGGAGGACAGAAACCCATTAAGCGACAGCAGGAAAAAGCAAATTCCCCCGAGGAAACTGCTGGTATCCATTCCCACAGCGCGGCCGGCACAGCCAGGAACTGAAGCGGCATTCGCTTTGTGTGTTTCAGGTGCAGTCGCCCCTCTCCTCTGTCACGCTGGACTCTTCCATATTGCTCTGTAAAGTGTACACTTCAAAGACACGGCGCCATCGCTGAGCAGCATCATCTATGCAGCGCGGTGAATTTGCCCAATGCGCTCTGATGCTGTCCGAGGAAACGGCCACCTCCCCAAGTAAAGCCTACATCCCCCCAAGTGGTCATCTGCTGCGAATTACAGAGTTCAGACGCTGAGCATGATCGCACACTCACACACTCAAAGTCCCTCCCCCGCAACTCTGCGACCCCGCCAAAACCAGATGTGCGCAGCGATCCTGAAGAGATCTGCGCGTGCACGCAGGTAATGAGACACACACGGCGTGCAGTGACGGAGATTGAGAAACCCTTTGACCGAGTTTTTGCGCGCCCCCTTATTCACCGGGGGTCTGAGATCTGGAATATGGACAAAGCAGACGGCAAGATTTCCTTCCCACGGAATCCCCAGGGAAGCCCGAAAATTTCAACTCTCTCTCTCTTGCAGCACGGATCAGGCAGAGCAGAGCAGTCACTCATGAAACAAGCTTAGTTAAAAAAAAAAAAGTTTAATGAACACATCTGCATGCTCTCTCTCTCTCTCTGCTACAGCAGGAATACCACCAACATGCAGCTCAGCCGATTTACCATTTTCTCATTAACGCGCCTTTTGTTGCTTCGTGGGAGCACAGATGGTTCGCATTTGCAGGGCAGGAATTCTAAAGCGTGTGTTAAGACAGGCGAAGAGAGGTGCCAGATCTTAGTTTGAGATCGTCTCGCAGAGAGTGAGTGAAGCGTGCGAATATTTAGCGCACGGTTTTGCAGACGGAGGAATGATT